>OV651819.1:12249092-12346592 GCA_927349885.1 Psylliodes chrysocephalus
ATGGACCTACTATACCTTCCCCATTATTTATACAGTCTTTCAAAAAAGATAGCCCCGTTGCTGGGATAATAATACATTATAAAATGTATAGGACCAGCCAAGTTTACAAAGTTTAAAATTGAAATTAAAATATAAATAAAAATATATAAACCTTACAAATAATAGTAAGACAAACGTTTAGGTAGTTTTGTCTTGCAGATATTCTGCAACACTGTAGTAGCATTTGCTCAATAATACTTTTTTAATTGTATTTTTAAATTAAATATTATTCAAGTTTTGAATTTACTTGTATAGTTATAGGTATAGGTGTATATACAATTTAATACCTTTGTAGGTTGTATTTGGATGTTCTGTGTATGGATATACAGTATTCCTAGTTATGTAGTTATGATGACTTGTAAGCTTAACTAAGTGCGGTATATAATCTGCTCAAAAGTATGCTCTGAGATCGCCAATGACTTATCTTCAGCAAATAAGATGACTGCATTTACATCTACAGATTGAGGCAAGTCATTAATAAAAAATAGAAACAACATCGGACACAACACAGAACCCTGAGGAACTCCCAAATCAACAGGATACCTGTTAAATCGGCTGTCCTCTACATTAACTTTCATTATACTAATAAAACAGAAAGCTATTAAAAAAAAACTCCTTTAAAACCTAGTTTATACAACTTGTTTCCAATAAATTTAAAAGAATGACAATAAAAAAAAACACGTGAAAAATCAAAGGCTGCTGTTTGAGTCGATCTGCCCTTCCTAAATTCATGTTGACTGTAACAATAAGAAATTAATAATTAGTCATCCTATTATGTATTTCTTTTTCAAAAAATTTTAAGAAAATACTTAATACTGAAATCGGCCGATAATTGGCAATATTATCAGCTACATTTTTCTTCAAGTTAGGTAAAATGGTGGCCATTTTTAATAGATGGAAATTTGCCAGATGACAATGATAGATTAATGAGATAAGCAAAGGGTTCTGCAATGTGAACAGTTTAGATAAAAGAGACCAGAGATATAACATACACCGGTGGACCGGTGTTTAACCTGCGCGAATGTTGCCAATTTATAAGGTTAACGGAGAGGGGAAACTGGGAGGAGACCCGAACTCTGTGACATGGACGGCGTTTGTTTATTAGCATCATAATGAACTATTAGTTTTACTTAAAAGATGTTTAAAGGAATATTGTACATTTTATGTAAAGAGAAGACAAAAGTTCTTTTATAGAATTTTTCGTTAGCGTTTATTTACTACGGACTTTTCTGTAAGAGACTACAATAAAATGTTGAAATAGAATATTTTTAATCGAGCAAGAAATGGTACTCATTGTCTACGAGTATTATAATAGCAGCATGTGCGCATACAAATACTGCAAACCAAACCTTGTGAGTTGAACATTATATTTTTCCTACAGCTATTACATAATTAAAAATTAGTCAAAATGAGAAAATGCTGTTTTGTATTGTAACCTCAGAAAAAGATATGTTAAAGCTTATTTCTTCAAAAATATTTTTAATAGTAATAAAAAAATATATTTTTAGCATGAAAACAAGATAAATAAAGTATTATTTGTCACAAGTACATAACAAACTCATTCGAATTACAGTTCTAGTATTATATATTCTAAGAATGTATTTTTCAAATTGGTTATTGTAATAACAGTTAACGGTTCATTAGTCACCACCGATAAAAGGAAGTGATAATGTTTAATATTCGTTTTTAAGCAGATTGCTAATGTTTATTGGACAATATGTTCCTAATAATAGTAGAGAAATGGCGATTGATTTTTTTTCTGTTGGAAAGTGATGTAAATGATAAATGTTTGCAACGGTTGTAAACTATGTTAATTAATTTTAAATGAAACAAATCGTATTTTAATATAGAATCGATTTTAATCGGTATTAGGAATAGTAATATCCCTTGGCACAAGTGCGTGTGAAAACTACAGAGCGATAGCACTGGAGCAAGCAGGAAAAAAAACCAGCGTTGCCATTTATACGATCCAATCACTAGGCAGTATAGGCTGGCATCGCTGGTTTTGTTTATTTCCTGTTTGCTCTAGTGCTGGCTCTCTGTAGTTTTTTCACACACTTATGCCGATACCCTGGATTGATAAATAAAGGATATAACGAAGACTAAAAGTCTTTTATTTCTTAAAATAATAAAAATTGGCTTAGAATCGGTAAATACCTATTTTTTAACCTGCTAAAATTATAATGGAACGCCATCTATAAAAGACAACGCAATTGTTGCAGGATTTTGTATATAAATATAAAAGTCATACCGCAAATCTATTATATTCAACATTATAAATCATGATATTTTTTATATCATTTTGACATCAAAATTGTTATGCTTTAATGAGCATCGAAAGGAACCATTAATCAAGTTGATATCTGGAAGGGAACCACGGATCGTTGTATACTGTACGTTTGTTTGAAAGGTGCTTTTGTAACATAGCCACTCCATTATGTAAAAAATCGATTGTAATCCTACGGTTCATTATCAATTTCGTGAAACTTTTATTGAATATCTGTCTACTTATCCGGTACATATCATCATAATTTATTACTACTCTTACCGGGCTACTATTTGTAGTTGCAAAACAAACGGAAATACATGATGTGTCTCCTGATTGGAAGAGATTTTTAAGAGTATTGTATTGTTATTAGACTCCAGCATTGTGATTTTCATCTATCAATACGGCGCATGTCGAGACAACTATCTTCGTTCCACATAAGACGATTCTTATGTAATGTCTCTCTCTATTTGATTCGTTACGCGTTGAGTTCGCACATAAGAATCCCTGTCCAGGACCATTTTATTCGTCCGTGATCAGTTAACTGTTAATATGCAGTGTTTCCAACCTAAACTAACAACTAGGCATGTTTTAGAGATGACTTCTTCCCTTTTTAATACCTATTTTTTATTTTAAACATAATCGTTCAAGTAGTAAAACTTTTAAACTTCGTTGCTATGCAGATGTGGTATCAGATACCTTAACATTTTTAGTAATTTTTAGTTAATCAAATAAATAATTGAACCAAAAGATGGCGTATTAAACTAAACGAAACCAAATCTGTTAATATTGATTTTACTAACAAAAATGGTCAAAGAATACCAATTAACATAATGCTAACTCGGCAAAATATCTAGGTATTACATTAGATGCAAGACTTCACTGGAAGGTCCATGTTAAAAAGAAAAGACAAGAGTTAGATATAAAATGCAAGAACATGTACTGGTTACTTGGTAGGCTTCCAGCCTATCTACATATAACAAAATTTTATTATATAAACAAGTTCTTAAACCAATTTGGACCTATGGCATTCAGCTCTGGAGTTATGCCAGCTACAGCTACAGTAATATTCTAATAATCCAGATATTTCAGAACAAAGTATTAAGGAACATTGTCGATGCTCCTTAGTATATTAGAAACAGCGACCTTCATCGAGACCTTCAGATGGACAATGTAGGCAAGACTATCACCAGATTCGCTAGGAGTCACGAACAAAGGCTCCACCAACATGTGAACGTTGAGGTGATCCAGCTTCTTGACAACACGACCTGACAAGAAGACTTAAGAGAGTGAAACCTTTTCAGTTAGCCAAGTGATTGTGCTATTAACAAAGCAAATCATTATGCGGTTTAGTGTTATCATTAAGTTATCAGACCCTAAGATATACTAGCGAGAACTTTAGTTTTTAAGATTGCAATTCTAGTTAAGTTAGGTTATAACAAAATTACTCATTGATCAACTCTTTGATCAGATTGTAATATTAATAAACGCCCCTTTTGGATTGTATTTTTCACAAAAAAAAAATCCCACACAAACTGTACATTATTTTTTAGTAGTTGAATAAATAAAACTCCGGGAGCAACAATTTAATTTTTTATTCGTACATCACCAGTCAACTGTCAATGTGTTGCCAACCTAATACTAGCAACTAGGCTTATTTTAAATATGACTGATACAACAACTACTATTATCCGTCATTGATAAATATCATTAACCCAACAAAAACAAGAAGAAATAGAAGAAGAAATTGAGAAAGAAATATAAGAAAAAATTAAAGAAGAAATTTATGACAGAAATTTTTTTAGACATTCTAAAATATACGTAAAATATATTTTATGGATACTTTCATTAATTTTAATTATTAAATAGTTTCCATAGCGCGCGAACGTAACCTACTGTTAGTTTATAATTGAGAATAAGTCTAGAGCGGATCAATGGAAGACTTCATCTCTTAGTTAGGTCGCTACAGGATGGTCTATGCACCACTTTAACCACCCGCGCTCATCGCCTCACCTCCCGCGACTCTCTAAAAAGGAATGCCGAGACAAGTAGTGTTTGGGCTGTATTTTTGCCAGATCGGCGAACTTTAACTATAGTCTGTGAAATATGTTATTCGATTTTGGGTTTGTAGAAAGACATGGATGTAGTCTATAAGTTAATAAATGAAAAGAGATTTTTAAATACGCGTATGAGTATAAGTTTGCTACTAGAGAGGATTGCAGAATATAATTAATATAAAAAAGCTATAAAATATTAATTGCTTTTTTAGGGGGATGAGGCAGAATCTCAATGTCTTTAACCACAAGCCGCCGGTGATACCTCCTATAATAGTTTTGTTCGTAAATTACTGACAATTTTTTATTCACTTTAATACAAGCAAAACTAGTCGGTTTTATCTAGTCAGCACTGTATATTGTTATAATTGTGCATATCTATCGTATCTTATTCCCTCATTTATTTAAATGTTTTTTATTCGCACGTTATTCATTCGAGAAACAATTACAAATTTCACATCATAAAATTAAGATCTTGAATGTTATGTTGCTTTTTCGTTATTAATAGTTTTAATTGCGAAGATGAAGCTAAGATATAAAAGTACAATACGACCAAGCAAGTTACCTATATACACAGTGGAATTAATAGGGATGCAGAGCTGGCATGTCAAAATATAGATAGGGAAATTTAAACGCGTACCATCTGTTTTACAATGTATTGGACAAGGTATAATAGCAATATACGTGTCACAAACAAAGAATAGTAACGCCTTTCACCACACTTCCACGTATGCTTTTTTTTTGTTATATTTAAAAAACCAGCTTGATGAATATTAGAATGATAATTATTTAAACAAGAGCTGAACAAACATAATTAACTTTTAAATTATATATTTAGAATTTTAATCAATTAGAACATGGGTATCTGTTTTGGGCTATAAGAAGGCCACGGAAAAGAAAAAACATTTATGCCCTTTTTAAAAGGTAAAACATTTAAAATTCACTGGATAGTAGACTTATAAACATGATTTTTCTTGAAAGTAGTTATATATGTATGCTGTAAAGCTGCTATTACAAAAAAAATCCAATGGAGTAATTAAGACCATATTGTCGATTTTGAAAGATTATAAATTTCAGCAACCTAAAAATATTTTATTATTTAATATTTCTCATGGTCCAAATATGTAGAAGTGTATGAAATTATACAATTTAATCATTCATCAGCATAATTAATTAAGCAAGATTTAATTATATGTGTAATTGAACGTAAAATTTACACATGAATGAAAAAAAAGTAAATTCTATCTGTTCCGCATAGTAAATTACTGTATTTCAGGCTCAGTATCTAGGCTTACAGACAGTTACGTCTAATTTTCGATTCGCCAAAAAAATTATTTAATTCATATCATTTATTCAAAGTAACGAATAAAATAAATAAAAATAAGTTGGCTCGATTATTTATTTTAATTTAAAATGCACGAACCACTTATTATCTAGTGCTGTTACAAAGACTGCTAACCAGATTGGTTTTATAGGTATATTACCATGAAAACAACATAAAAAACAATAGACATTAAATTATTTTACAATAAAATGGCAATGACGTTACATGGCAATAAGCGTGTTAAAAAACATACGGGTTATCAGGTAGAATTTTTTTCTTTCACTAAAGATAACATTTTGATAGTGTTTTTTCTTTTTCCTAGCTTGAATATAAGTACATCTAATGTGCTATCAACTTTAAAGTGCTATTAATTAAGTTATAATTTGATTGAAGATTGAAATGGATAGAAACAAAAAGTGCTAGTCTATAGAACAATAAAATCTCCACTTTAGCATTTTCAATAATAAGAAAATTGTTTTAAAATTCAAATAAAAATTAATAGTTATATAGTTTTGTAATCATACGAAATCTTACTAATATAAAAATATTAAAAAATATTCGAACAAGACAAAATAATTTATTTTTTAATTATGTCTTTCTTCGCTGCTACTGATATCTTGGCTCAGGTACATTACCAACAAGATTCCATTTTGTTATATGCTGTAGAGGCTGTCAGTAACTGTTATTGTTATGAACGCTATAATTATGGACTTTTCTTGTTTTCTCAAAACTAATTTGTTTGGAAAGCTCACTTATCTTTTACAAAATCCTCACTATCGTCATCTTATCCAAATTAATAATAACTGGAGGCACATTCTTTCTATCAATATCGCTTATCTTTCCCACCAAACTATATTATTTTTTCAGTGTGATGAACTGTTCTCAGCCAAATATCAGGAGTTAAATATACAATGGTAAGAAGGTAGCCGAAGTACCTTATGTCCATATAATCTAACCCTACATTCAGCATGTTATTACATATTAAAAAAATTATTTATTGGATGTAAATATCATAACTTACGTCTCTTATAGAAGTAAGTAAGCATTGGCCCTCCATTTCACATTCTTGTTGAAAGTAGTTTAACAGAGCTGTTACCATTTCTTGACATTTGCTGGTTAATAATTTAGGCATTTTAATTATTTTTGAATTTTTACCTCACTCTGAAAACGACAGAATCAATTAGTTATGAAAATAACTGTTAGTGATGAAAATAACTGTTTAGTAATCAAAATAACTGTTTCTTGTAATTTTTAAAGAAAACTGAATTAACAACAAATCGAACGAAAATACCTAAACTGCAAACGAGTGTTGATTACTAAATTTATTTTCTCTATGTAATATCGGCAACCTCGTGAAGTGTTGCCAACCTTTAAAAGTTAATTTCCACTGCACGTTAAGTTTACATCAGGTTTGTTCCAACACGCGCGAAAGCCGTAATATTACCGTACAATTCGTGCGCCCTACCCAAAAATTGTATACAGCGCATGATTTGTACGGTAATATTACGGTTTTCGCGCGTGTTGGAACAGAACTATATCGGCAACCTCGTGAAGTGTTGCCAACCTTTAAAAGTTAATTTCCACTGCACGTTAAGATTACATAAGGTTTGTTCCAACACGCGCGAAAACCGTAATATTACCGTACAATTCGTGCGCCCTACCCAAAAGTTGTATACAGTGCATGATTTGTACGGTAATATTACGGTTTTCGCGCGTTTTGGAACAGAACTATCGTATTTGCTCTTAGTTTTTTCGTGATATTCCGTTAACAATAGAAATAACTAAAAATGACATCACTGTCTTTTTATAGTAAAATTAGTTGCATAAAAGACATTAGAAATACATTTATTTTTGTGGGTTAATTTTAATTTAATATAATTTGCACATTTTAGAAAACGAACAACCATAATTGGGCAAAAATTTATTAAATTAGAGTTCTGCATATAAATAAATACGTAAGTTATATCACCCATACTAATGGAAAATATATTAAATATACAAATTTGCATAGTTAACATTTTAGAATAGTTGTTTATATAAAAGTAGTTGTAATCAGTTCAAGAGAGTTCCTAGTTAGCATTCAAAGCACATACATCTATATTTTTGTATTTTAAGTAAAATAAAAGTTTTTAAAAAATAATTTTCGGTTCGAGATTTCATTTCTCGTATAACAGTATATTTCCCTCGATAACAATAGATGTCGTCTCTCCAAGTAAGACACTGATGTATCATTTCTGACCTCTTGTTCATTTAACCGTAAGGTAGCGTAAATGGTGTACTTACATTTTAGATTTCTAATCGGTTTGGGCATTTTTTAATATGTCAGTAATGTTAACACGCTAACAAAGGTTTCCATGTATATATTTTGAGGTATATTGAGATATACACTTTCGATATTACCATTATATTACATAGTTATTTTCAATAATCGTTGCATAGCACGTTTGTAAATAGCTTGTTGATGTGTTGATATATTATTTTATACTTAAGTGTTTAGGTATGTCCTTTTTTGGGTAATTGAGGAGCGTAGGATGAAAAATCTGTTTTATCCATATTTAATATCTCACAATTTCTCTTTTATGAACTCTGATTGGTAATCAGTGATTATAATTATTTTGTAAATATTCTGTAAATTTTTAACCGTTGATAACTATGTGCAGCATTAGATTTAAAAATGCTAGTAGGTGTATTAAGTGCTGTATACCGTTATTATTATTTGATAGATAGACAACATGTATTGTAATAGTAATTTACGTAACATATTTCTTTGTATTCCAAAATTTTGTTTAAGATTATTTTTTTAATCTGTCAAATTAGTCAAATTTTGTGATTTCAGCTAATAAAAGCTCACGATCCTAGCCAATCTTCTTCTTCTTCTTCTTTAATGTGGTTATGGGCTTAATCCGAGGACTATCCACCCAGGAAAAATTATTTTTTCAAATTTTGTTCAAGTGGAAAAGCTGCACCCTCGTGCGTCGGACTTCTGTCCTCACTCCTCCACTACACTTGATAAATATTTTAAATATTCTTCAGAATTTTTAGCACTGAATATTTTATTTAATTTAGTACACTTTTTAAAGTCGGATGGTCATTTTTGTACTTGATATTTTGTGATTTTTGTTGGAACTTGATGACTCCCAATTCGGAAATCGCCATTTCAATGTTGCCACGACGATGTCCGAATCGGAAGTCCCATCCTAGCCAATCATTGAGTTTACACTGATTAAATCGTTTCTTCGTTTTTGTTTTTTGATAAAACCATGTTAACCTTTTGAACTGACAACTAAAGGTACATAATTTAAAATTTTTATTAAAGTACAATGTACCTCAAATATATGTTAATGCATACCTAAATTTCAAAATTATTGTTAATTCTATTGCACAAAATTAAAATCGGTAATATTTATAAGTAAAACTAACTGTTTTTGTTTATGTTAAATAACTTATAACACACATAAAAGTAACCCACATCATTAAACATCATTTTTTGAATACCTAAACAATTCTATATTAACTAAAATTAAACAGAGACACAAAAATCACAATAACAATTTGGCAAATGTGAAGTATTCTTTATGTCGCAGCGCTTATGCGCATGTTCAACACTTACAACTTGATGTAATGCGTCGTTGACTTTTTTATAAATTTATAAATTGTTTAATATGTTAGAGAAAATAATGTGGAAATAGTTTGGTGAAACGTTTTTATTAACGAATAATTATTTGAACAAACAATACTAAAATTAAAATAGCAACTCAGGTTAGGTGCGCACATTCATAGGTTAATTTACCGGAAGTACTTACATTGACATTGACAGACGACAATACAGGTAGTCATCTTTATAAAACAATAGTAACTAATTCAGACAGGGCTGCCAACTATAATAGATACGGGTATTTTAACATAATAAACACTTGTAGGTATATTATAAATGACTCGAAATATGTTTTTCATACAAAATAATTCTAAAAATAATCTTTTCAAATGCCGCTCGTCCTTGCAAATTTGATTTATTAAATAAAGGTGGAATTGGAGTCCTTTGTTAATTCTATCAATGCCTGTTATTGATATGATAATACAGAATGTTCGATATTAAAGTATTATTTTAAATTTTAAATTCCTATATAGACTAGATAGAGAGGTTTTACTGTTTCAGATTGACATTAAACATCATTTATATTTATCAGCGGCTACATCTTGTTTTATAAACTAATATTTCCTTAAAATACCTTCTTAAAATTAGTTATGGTTTTTAATTACTTAATATATATTTCAGAAACCTTCAGATATACCTTAAGTAAGACGTTGAACTATCTAAATCATCTTAATTCATTTTTATTTCGATTTGGCTGTTATTATAAAGATAGTGTTGTAACGAAAGAAATTAAGGCGTTCTCTTGAAGAAAAGGTCATGAACTGTGTTATGAGAAATTTTATAGGTATTATAGATATGAAACAATGGAAAGGAAGATTTAAACAGGTGTGTATTAAGCTATACGATTTTATTTTTATAGAAATGGTTCAATAAAAGTAGCATGATAACATTTAAAATCGGGCGCAGATGCTTTTACTTTGTCAGAAGTATATTAGAAGTATTCTAGTAACTTTACTTTACTTTACAGCATTTTGTTTCATTCCACATTTCTTTGAATTAGTTAAATGAAACTGCCTCTTTGACTAGTGAAGAGACATTTGTCCTTTGATTCATCTTTAGAAGAGGACATTCTTATATTAACCCTGAGAAAATGATTGGTCTGTTCAGGGAGATTAGTATTTATCTTCTATATGTATAAATGGGAAGCTCTATCCAGTGATATTATTCTGCTTCCCAAAAATAATGGCTTTAAAACAAACCAGATGTGACATTACCGTTATAGCCAAGAAAGCTTTTTTACTTCTTGTAGATGTTATTATAATATCAATTATATAAAATCGTATTAATGGAGTGTAATACCAATACAAAAAGGGCACAGTGGACAAATAAAATAGCAAGGGACATGGTTAACTGGTATAAGTGATCATTAAATTTGAAAAAAAAAAATAGGAAAGATGGATACCAATACTTGCATATATTTAGGAGGCTGTAGATACATCGGATCACACCTTTTTTCATTGCCACCGCTTGGAGAAAACGATACAGAGCACCTGGGGACTGATAGGCTTAGTCCTAAGCGCAAATGAAATTGTGGAAGCAATGCTAGAGAGCTCCGATAAGTCGAAGGCGATTAGAAAGATAGCTAAGATACTTAAAAAGAAAGGGGAAGAAGAAATAAATAACCAAGCACAGTTGTAACATATATAGAATCCAATAATGCTTATAAAAACTAAAATAAACATCGAGAATAATGTCTTAGAAGACGATGCCACGATACTGGAGAAAGAGGAGGGGTTTTAGTGGTTAGGCCACCCCTGCACACAACAGCCGGAGTCCCATACTCCTAAATGTGTTTTAAATAAGCAACTGAAATCCATGAGGATTGCCTGCCATCAAAAAAAAATGTTCGATTTCCCGATGCTCTTCATTTACTAAAAAATTTGTTTCTAAATAATTTAAATATTCGAAAACAAATCTAAAAAATCCCCCTACAAATCATTAAGACCATCCCCGGACCCCAAAGGTGAATACAACATATTGCAGGAAAGCTTTTTACTGGAAAGAAGTATGATTTAGAATGCGGCTTAGTAGATACGATAAATAATATTGTTATGGCGGTTTTTCACTAAACGGACAAAACCAAAACAAAACACAACTGCAATTTTTGGCAAACTTTTTGAAAACGGCGTGTCTTCCGACAGTCGGAGTTTTGTTTCTCGAGTCCTGCTCGGAAGTGGTAACATCAAAAGGTTTTGACGTGTTTTAAAACTCGAGTCTGTTTACTGGAAACGGTCGGATTGTGTAATCTAAATTTTGAATCAACTTGGTACCTATAGGTAAGTAAATATCGTATTTTCTTTTATAGATAAGTAATTAGTAATTAGTAAAAAGTAATTTATTTTTAAACGCTATATAAATTTATATAAGTATATATTTAGTAGAATATATGAGTGTCAGAGCCAGACTAGTTTAAGTCTAAATATTGTACTTTTTAAGTTTTTATGATGTCACGTACACCTTTCAACCAATTGTTATGTGTATTATTAATTTGGACCCATCCTTAAAAATAAATATGTATATAAATATAAATAAAATATTGAAAAAATGTGTTCTGACTTCCTTGCAACAACCAGTGGATAAGGACCGACAACAAAAACAAAACTGTGACAAAATGTAGTGATGGAAACAAGAGTTTTGGGTTTGTCTCAGTTTTGTTTTTGTCCGTTTAGTGGAAAACCGTCTTTACGCAGCACCCTGCAGTAGCCTGCGACTGTTATATGAAACGTACGAATACGAAAAGAAGTGCAATGTTACTCATCGCTCTACAGTGTGCTGCGGACGTCATGAATAAAAGTACTAGCAAAAGGAGATAGAATCTAGACAGTTCGAGAAGGTTGAAGCAAGCTATATATGCAGAGATCCTGACGTTAGTCAATCAGTTTTGTGATAGACGTTATGCGTTAACGTTATCAGTTGTGTCGTTATTGTAAAAGTTGAGTTGAAATAAATTGAGATACCAAAAACCTGCGTAACATTAGTGACAGTGGTGGGATATAAAATAACAGTTACTCAAGCATTCTATTCATGGTAAATACAAGATAGATCCACTGCACCTAAAACAGATATGGATACTTCAGGCCCACCAGCATGGTTTTTGAAAAAGGGAGAGGAAAAGGAAAGGCGAAAGGAGGAAAAGAAAAGGCGAAGGAAATAAGAAGAGGAGGAAAATGAATGGCGAAAGAAGGAAGAAGAGGAAAAGGAAAGGCGTAGGAAGGAAGAAGATGAGGAAAAGGAAAGGCGTAGGAAGGAAGAAGAGGAGGAAAAGGAAATGCGTATGAAGGAAGAAAAGAAGAAAAAGGAAAGGTGTAGGAAGGAAGAAGGGGAGGAAAAGGAAAGGCGTAGGAAGGAAGAAGAGGAGGAAAAAGAAAGGTGTAAGAAGGAGGAAAAGGAAAGGCGTAGGAAGGAAAAGGAGGAGAAAAAAGAAACGCGTAGGAATGCTGAGGTAGAGAATATGAATGGTTTGTTGCAAATTCAAGAAAACCTTAAGCAAGAGGTAGATCAGCTAAACAGCCGAGTAGACCTCTTAATACAACAACAAAAGAATCTAAAAACCAATTAAAAGAACCTAAAAACGAATTTAGAAAAACAAGAGAATTTAAAAAATAGTTTAAAGCAACAACAAGAGAATTTAAAGACTAATTTAGAACATCAACAAGAAAATTTGAAGATTAATTTAGAACAATAACAAGAACAGGCTAGAGTAGAGTTGGAAAGGCAAGCTTCCGTAAGTAACATTAAAGCTGAAAACACTGCCTTATCTTCATCTGTAACCGACCCAAGCCGTATTCAAACCCCAGTCTCACAAAACTGTAGTAGCAAGACGTTTGACGGTCAGACAACATGGGAAACATATCGACTCCAATTTGAAGCTGCAGCTAGAGCCAATGGCTGGGCCGAGAAAGAGATGGCGGCTTCATTTATAGTGTCACTGCGAGGTCAGGCAGCAACCGTTTTACAGTTACTTCCCCAAGAATAATCCAGTTATTCATCTCTCGTCCAAGTTTTGGCCAACAGAATTTGAAACAGGTATTCCAAAGCCAACTAAAAGTTCGTAGTCACAAACACAATGAGAGTCTACAAGAATTTGAAGCCGATATAAAAAGATTGTTGCATCTAGCCTATCCTTAGGTGCCCAAAGATTTCCAAGAACAAATCGGAATACAGGCATTCATTAATGGACTACAAGATGTGGAAATGCAGCAAGCCCTTCGTCTACAACATCACAAGACACTGAGGGAGAAACTGATTGCAGCCCAGGAATATGCAGCGGTAAAACTCCTATGCCGATCTTCTCGCGCAAGAGCTTAAGAGAAATTATGTCCCAGTAAAGTGAGAAAGCCAATATTAATACTATTCTTTAACCTACACTCTGACAAATCTTAAATATCCTGCAAAATATGCAACGAAACAGTCAATATGGAAGCAGGAGATGCTTTAATTGTGGAAGAATCGGGCACCTTCAAAGGACTTGTAACAGCAAGGCTAGCTCTATAAATCAAGAATCAGGGAATAAGGTCAGAAAGTCACATAGATCAATTTCCCGAAGCCCGTCACGTCTAACAAGAAATAGTTACAGCAGCTATGAGTCCCGGAGAAGTCAATCACTCACACCTAGCGGGCTTTTTAGTAATAACCAGGAAGTAGAGCATCGAGGCCGTCTTCATAGCAGCGCAGACACTCTCCAGTCGATCTTGTTTAGAACGAGAATGTCGGTACAGTAAAGGGCTCGGAGAACGAGAGGAATCGGTTGATAAAGTTACTCTTCGAGCCAGAGGTTGTCCGAAAATGGCTCAAAAATAAAGTCACACCTACTTGGCAAGAGATAGCCCAATACAGTGGAGCTATTAAAGGGTACTGGACTCCCTGTTATTTGATTAAATATTATCAACTTAATTACCTACTTGTTAGCTAAATCAATTTTTTGTTGTTTTCATGGTATTTTTTTTTATAATAAAAAAATATAAAATTTCAATATAATGGCGCCCTATTAATGAAAAAAGTAACGACATTAAACTAGCTCAAGCCGACCTATGCCCTGAGATACCTGTGAGCATACATAACTTTAAATTACTACGTATTAAAATCACTGATAGGGTAAGTCACCCTAATAATCACCCTCGTCTAAAAACGATCAACAGTAATATAAGTTGATATTATAAATAGATGTTATCTACATGTTAAACCAACTTATACTTCAGTTAATAAATTTAGGTTTTAATATTTGTTCTATACCATTACCTATTACACTATAATCTACCATCCATCTGTACATTAAAAATTGATTAAATCTTTATTATTGACTATTTTATAACTTTATAGCGTAATAAACATCTCGTTGAGCTGTCTCACTTACAGAGAAAAGGTCACTCGAGTTCGAATGCGTAATAAATGAGAGTGAAAATTTTACATTGTTAGACAGGATCAAATAAACACACAAGTTTGCTGCTAATTTCTTGAGAAATTGGTCTTTTAAATAGGTATTTAATAGGATGTAGAATATTAAGAGTTTATTGAAAAGATGAAGAAATATTTACCTTTGCAATTAGCATAAACTTTGAAATAGGTATCTAGGTATACAATAAGAAACCAACGCCTGATAAAGTAATGATAAATCTCTTTAATTTAGCCGTTCAGATCTAGCGTAAAAGTGTAAAGATTCATATATTCCTATTTACACAGCAGACGCAGATGTATGATGCTAATGCACATAGGCATTAAGTATGGAAGTCTGCTTGTGTCACTATCATTGTGATACCCATAATCTGATCTAATGTGAAGCTTTATCACTTCATTTTCTAGGCGGAAACATACATTTATAATTTTTTAGTCTATAAAGTTTAAAAATATATATTTTTTAGTACAAAACACTACTAAAATATCCGGCTTTCTTAAAGGCACTATAAAAAACTAAACTAAACAAAATTTCCTTGAAAGAAAACAAAAACAAAATATATTTTCTCGAATGGATTTTTACCACCACACCTACGATGCATATATTACATCGAAATGAATCGATTTAGCACGGTCGTTTATCGATACAAAACAAGAAAGCTAGTGAAATTATCACACCATATGGAATCTGTGCGAACCATAAAGATTTCTTTTCACTCTCGTTTCTTGTATAAGCGACCTCGGGTGACCTTTACGATACGAATTTAGGAGGAATTACCATGCCTGACTACTCGAATCTACTAAAAATAAAATCAAATCGTTATTCACAAAAATTTTTAAATTATTACACATTTACACATAGGAACATCAACATCAATTCAATTAAAAAGTGGAGTTGGAAAGTGCCATAATTTTTTAATCGTAATTTGAATAGTTACTGTGATTGGTAAAATTCAAATAAATGTGGTTAGGTATCCTCAAATCGTTAACAAAATAAATATTTGTTAATATTTTTCTAGTGACCGTGAAAATTCTTTTTGGTTTGAGATAAACTATCACCAACTGCTATTTATCTAAAGTTAAAGATACTTTTGACAAGTCTGATCTTTGGAAATGTATCAAATGTATATAGCATCTGTAGGAAGACCGGCATCTAAGGCTTTTGTCCAATCATTGACAGACTACTGGAACTTGGTTAAACTGATGAATCCGTGTTGTTGGGAAGAAAGTACACATTCATTTGGAACAAAACCAGTTACCATTCACATATTATGAACTCCATAACCTTGCAAACTAATGGCACAATACTTATCGACTCATGGTTACTTTGGTCAAGCGTTATGCCCTGTTTAAATATGGCAGTCAATGATTCAGTCTTACAAGTAGGCGGCAGAGCGTGATAATTAAATATTTGAGTAGAAAAGAGTAGATACCATCAAAACTTGGCGAGGAGATGGAATTTTAATAAGCAGATCTTTAAGCTTGAAGACAATACAAAATATATTAGAAATAACAGGCCCGACGAGAGGTAGGGATAGAGGGGGCAAAATCCCCTGTGCCTGGCAGCTTTAAAAAAATAAACTACAATATATGCGGAGAGGGCCCTTGCCAGTGTTTTGCCCCGAGACCCCACCATGGCTCTCAGCGACCCTGAGAAAGAAATTGAGTAGATTCAATGTTGTTAGCACTCTTATCTCCATTTTTATTTTGTAGAAAAGGTATACGGTTAGGTTAGGTTGAAAATAAGTGGAATGATGTTAACTCTTTGGTAAAACAATGATAAAATGGCAGCAATTTTCATTTATTTATACGGAATTTAAAGAAATATTATTATTACATTGAACCTTTAGAGATGGAATATTAAGTTCCCCAATATCTTATAATCAAGTTCATATAATATAACAACAATGATAAAAAATTTATCACTCCTCTAACTACGTCATTCCACTAATATAAATGAAGAAAACATTGTTACGAATTACCCTGTATTTGTTTATTTGATGTTACCCTGTATTATTTTAAGTTTACTTGGTTTTTGTCAGCTTGTCAGATTGATTTTGATGTAAAAAAATTATTGAAATATAAAAAGGTTTTGATTCGAAGTTTTCTTTGTATTTTATACCGAAATACATTTTCACTGATCGTATTCCCTGACCAGTTAGGTCATCGAATCCGTAATAAACTTGTTGGAAAAGCCGTCAGCTAAAGTTTACTTACAATTTTCACAAGCACCTCGTATATTAACGAATATTTCTTCTACCACGATCTGGGTAGGTGTATACACGTATAAAATTCTTTAGGTGAAAATGAAACTTTTTCTTCTTCCATATATAGCAGGTACCGCGGGTCATGCGAACCGTCCTTGAGGAATTTTTAATGTCAATTTGGTCGAAATTACAGCTATAATGGGCACCATTTTTCAATGACCAAATACGGTAAAATTTATTCGATTTCAAGATCAATAGACACGTCAAAAATGATAAGTTGTTTTGTCAATAAACAAATCAGTATATTGGGCATTGATATGCTAATATTGGGTAATAATCAGCAATCGTGAATCTGAAGTATTACAAAATTGTAAATTATTAGCATATCAAGTACATTTTAGAAGCAGTTGCGTATGTCAAAATTAAAATTAACTATTTAAAAGTTAAGGTACAGAAAGGGATCCAGTAAATGATTGCCCACAATCCCTTTCCAAACTTTAACTAAAAATGTCTCCTAAAACTGAGTTTTAATAATGACATTAGGATTTTTTTACGTATTGGTGTAAATTATGTAAATTTAGTATGCCATCTCTTGTAAATGGTCCTTACAAAATTCAAATCATACAAATTAAGATATGAATCGTCTAATTTAAAAACCGGCAATCTCCAAAAATTTAATTTTTCGATCTAAATACTGCATTATAATCTAAACCATCAATTGTGTATTATTACTAAATTATTTCTTGACAATTTGGCCGTATCCCAGCTAAATTTACCCTTCCATATTGCCGCTAGTTTCAAAACCGACCATCTCCAATTCAGCCTTGGGATCAAAACCGGCCATATCCAAACGACCAATAAGAATCCTTAATTTTAGTCGTCATCGGGCCGGCAAATGCGCGAGTGTTGTGTTTACGGGACAAGGGTAAATTTCAAAACCGGCCAACTCCATATAGGTTAATTTTAAAACCAGCCATCTCCATAGCTTAGTTTCAAAATCGGGCATCTCCAACTTTTTTTATCATTTTTGGGTGTAAATATGCGAAACTCATTGTTTAGATATCAGACATATGTCATTTTATATCATAAATACAAAACACAAAACCACAAATTATTTTGCTCATTATTTTCTTTACAGCAGTTTTTTGCATTTTTCTCAAAATTAACTTGAGTGGTTTTGAAATTAGACGATTCATATATCGTTTTCTTGAAAAATATCGAATAGGGACGATATTCTTCTGACTTTAATGGTTCTACCTTTCGTTATGGAATAGCTGCTTTAAGAAATCGTCCAACAGTTGTCTTAGGTATATAAGCAACTCTTCTCGAGCTAGTTTGGGTATTGATTTCTCTGGGGATTCGAATCTTACATCTGAATATCAGGCAAAGGCTTGTGCGGCTTTGAACTGTATTTCAACTTATTACCTCTTTGCACTTATCAATAAAACGCTGATGACGATTGCTCCATGTTTATATTGTTACGCAGGTTGTTGGTACCAAAGTCTTTGATGAATTTTCGGTAATATGAGCAAAGTCTAAGAAAACTTCCCTTTTGTCTCTTGGTTTCGGCCAATCTTTGACAGCTGCAATTTTCTCCGCGTCAGTTTTAATTCCTTCTGCGGAAACGATGTGTCCCAAATAATAGGCTTCCGACTGGAACAGTGATTTATTGTGATTAAGCCTTAGATTGGCATTTCTTAATCTATGATTATCATGATCATTATGTCATCGAGATATACTAGATAAGTTTTCCAGGTTAATCGTTTCAGAACCATTTCCATTAGACGTTCAAAGGTAGCTGCAGCATTACAGAGACCAAACGGGAGAACCTGGAATCTGTATAATCCGCTGCGAGTCTTTTAGGTGCTTGTCGTATTGGCCTTTATAAATTATATGATGAACAAGACTGTACGCCCCATAGATTTGCCTGTCTCTAAAATGTCACAGTTGTTATTGATCCACATGTTTTGATAAATTAAAGAATTCTTCAGCTGTCAGGTGGTCATTTTTAACTAGCTGTTTTACAAAGCTGGCGTCAACTGAACTACTTGTGGTGGCTTTTCCCGTGGAACGTTCTTCGCACTTGATTATATTTTCCGCTGGTGCATGGTCTCTTCAACCCTTACTGAAATTGGTTGAACAACGTTAGCAACACATCTAGCTACCAGAATTCCGTCACTCACAGATTCTTCACTTTACACAATGCCGTGGGATTTCTCGCTAAGTCTTTCCTAGACGACAGCTTCTGAATTTTGGGGTACTTCTATGTCTTCTTCCACTAGGACCTTTATTGGTTGAGTATTTTCTTCCGAATTTAGGACAATTTACTCGTTTTCAATTACCAAGATCTTGTTTTGAAGGTCGATTGCATAATGTTCATACCAAGGACACACTTATCCTTAATATCGGCCACCAGAAATAAGTGTTTTATCAGGGTATACCAATCTGTACGGTTGCTGATATCTCGCCTAGAACAGGAGTAGTGTGCTCTGTAGCTGTTTCCAGAACTAATCTTCTTCGAGTTGGTCGTGGTTTTCGATGCAGGATCCCTGTTTGAATGAAAGACTTGGTTGCACCAGTATCGGACGAAGATGCTTTTCTGGTTATCGATACCCCTTAACCAATAGATTTTGTTCGTTTTTATTTAAGGTGTAAGTACGAATTTTAGAGCCCTCTGTTACAGCCGACGCGTGCCTCGTAGTGTCGACCTTTATTCGTTTCCCTGACTGTTGCTTGAAACCCGGATAGGTGTGGGTGACCAGCTTCTCTGGGAGGCATATATACTGTAATTATTTATTGATGGACTTTGTAACGGGCTTTGAGAGGTTGATCTAGGTGAATTCCTGGTATCATTCCCCGATTCTCGATTTATAGAACGAGCCCTGCTTCGACAAGTTCTTTAAAGGTGTCCAATTCTTACACAATTGAAGCATCTTCTGCTTTAATTTTGGCTATTTCCTTGCATACTTTGCAGGATATTTAAGATTTGTTAGAGGGTAGGTTGAAGAATAGTATTAGTAGTGGCCTCTTCACTTTCTTGAAATCGAATTTCTCTCAATTTTACGCGAGAAGATCTAGATATACTTTTTGCTGCTTCGTATTCCTGGGCTGCAACAAGTGTCTCACTCAACTCCTTGTGGTGTTGTAGCTGAAGAACCTGCTGCATTTTCACGTCCTGTAGTCCATCAATGAATGCTTGCGTATCGATTTCTTTAAGTGCCTGTGGATAGGCCAGATGCAACAATCATTAAATATCGGCTTTAAATTCTTATAGACTCTCATTGTATTTCTGACTACGAACTTTTAGCTGGCTTTGGAATAACTGGTTTAAATGCTGCTGGCCATATATTGTCTCCAAGGCTTGGACGAGAGATGAATAACTGGGTTCTTCTTGGGGAAGTAGCTGTAAAACGGTTGCTGCCTGACCTCGCAGTGACACTATCAATGAAGCCGCCATCTCTTTCTCAGCCCAACCATTGGTTCTTGCTGTAGCTTCAAATTGGAATCGATATGTTTCTCATGTTGTCTGACCATCAAACGTGGGTGATTTCAGGGTCTTGCTACTATGGTTTTGTGAGACTGGGGTTTAGATACGGCCTGGTCCGGTTACAGATGAAGACGAGGTAGTGTTTTCAGCTTGAGTGTTCCTTACGAAAGCTTGGCTACGAATTCTTCTCTCTAACTCGGCAAATTTCAGCTCTAATTAGCCTTTCCAACTCTACTCTAGCCTCTTCTTGTTGTTCTAAATTAGCTTTTAAATTTTCCTGCTGTTGCTCTAAATTAGATTTTAAATTTTCTTGTTGATCTAAATTAGTCTTTAAATGATCTCGTTGTAGTTCTAAATTAGTTTTTAAATTCATTTGTTATTGTTCTAAATTCGTTTTTAGGTTTTGTAAATTGGCTTTTAGATTCTCTTTTTGCTGTTCTAAATTGGTTTTTAAATTAACTTGTTGTTGTGTAAAGAGATCTACTCGGATGTTTAGATGACCTACCTCTTGCTTAAGGTTTTCTTGAATTTACAGCAAACCATTTATAATTTCTACCTCAGCTTTTCTACGCTTTTCCTTTTCCTCCTCCTCTTCCTTCCTACTCCTTTGCTTTCCCTCCTTCCTACACCTTTACTTTTCCTCCTCTTCTTCCTTCCTAGGCCTTTCCTTTTTTCTTCTTCTTCCTTTCTTCGTCTTTCCTTCTCCTCTTCTCGCCTCTCCTTCTATTTCTCTATTTCCTTCCTACGCCTTTCCTTTTACTCCTCTTCTTCCTTTCTTCGTCTTTCCTTTTTCTCTTCTCGGTTGTGGGGTTACAATATACATTACGAACTCAAAAACAAACACTTGCTTTAAGAAGCTTAACATTATATGCTTGTCTAAATTTATCTACCTTTGTTTTGTACCAGTAGACATGGTACGTATTTTGTTAAACTTAAATGTCTCTTTGATAGTCGTAGGTAAAATCACTGAGGATGTATCTACTAATGACGACATTAAGGAAGGAACGAAGTTGCTAGTTGAATGGTTGGAAAACGACTGGTTCAGAATTTCGTTAAGCGATTAGATGTCTCAACTCTTCTCCCTAGTGACAAAGATACTGACCGGTGACGAGGTTTTGTTGCAATATATTTTTATTGAGTTGAAGCAATTTCAAGTAACATTTATCTCTTTTACAGATTTTACTTAAATAATTAAAACGAATGAATTTTTATTGTAAGTAAATGTTGAAAACGTAAATATCACTTGTTTTAAATGAAAAATTACAAATCATTTGTAATAATTTTATTTATAGTATGTAACTATGTCATTACATTATATATTCAACAGCATATTCACAATATAAACACTATAATCACACACTAAATTATTGAAGCAAAAAAATGTAAAATAATGTGACAATTATTTTATTATTAATAAATACTAGGTACAAATTAAAAAAAAAAACAATTATAATTTCAAAAAATTAAAAACAACACAAAACAGTCATCTATAAATACTACAATTATTGTTTTAAAAATCCTTAGTATTGACATATTATTCGATATATATTATTTTAGCCACTTGGTTGTGTCGGCCTAAGAAAGCAGTATTTGATAAAGCACTACACCCAGCAGTAATATGTTTTATAGTTTCCCCTACCTTATTGCACTTTCTGCAGTTGTCTTAAGTGTTTAACTTTATAATATGCCTTTCATAATTCCTGGTGCGTATGACCCGGTCCTGAATGGCTAATATGAACTCTTCTATTTCAGGATGTAGTTTATTATTACCCTTGAGGTACCCCCTCACTAACAAAAAAATAATCATTGAAATCAAACACGGTGCTAAAGAATTATCGCTGAACATACATAAAAAAATGTACCGACGAATTGAGAACCTCTTCATTTTTTGAAGTCGGTTAAAAAATTAAAAGCAGTTAAAGCCGCTCCTGTATTCAATCGAACACGAGCACGAAATCAAAACAAATGTGAGAAGTTGAAAGGTAATATTAAAGAAGAATGCAGCAACTCAAGAAAAGCGATCATAAGTGCCTCTGGGGGTCAGGCTATCATCGCGGTTCAATTGCTACGAAGTAATTATATCATGTTCAGATCGCATAAAAGCTGATATTGACATAGATATATCAAATAAATGTTTATTATGATTAAAATTGGCATTTCAGACGAAATGGGTGCGGTAGAACAAGCGTAGAGGATACACCAAGTTTTATTTCAAAATGACCTTTTATAAGTGTTCTACTGTTTGGCTTCTTGTTGATATTCAGCTTCAATTAGCCCGTCATCAAAATAGATTGGAAGGAATCATTTTCCTTTTCTGTCTTCATTTTTTGTAAAATATGCAGGCATCATTCTCAAAATGATTTAAATTAAATTCTTTTAAGGGAATAACAACTTTTTTGTTCCATTTTCTTGGGACTTGTTGTAAGCTCCTTTTTAACCCATCTTCGAAACCTGATGGTTGATCCATGTAAATAGTTTTGTCCAACTTATCATTTAAAAAATAGCAAATTAGAATATTTGTAGTTGGTTGTATTACTATTCCAAGTATCAACTGTGTCAGAGGATTAAATATTTGAAAAAACTTCATATTTTTGACAAATATCTTTAACTACAAACAACTTTTGCTGGTTCTCTATTATTAGTAGTTTTAATTTATCCAAAAATCTTTCTCAAATCATTAATATTATTATTAAATTATGAAAATTTATTTCTCATGTGAATCTTATCGAAAAAGATCTCAACAAATCTGAAAATTGGTACGTAAAGAAAACGTTGTGCTTTGAATATTAATAAATGTCGTATCTCTCTTTACATAAGTAACATCGTTTACCATCTGTTAACATTGTTTAGTTCTCGTTTAAAGAAATCTTGATACTAATCTGAACAACCTCGTTTCACTATCATTTTATCATTTTAAAATATGCTTACCTTTTTTAGTAAATCCATTACCTACATAATAAAATAATATACAGCCATTGACTGATAGAGTTATCATTGAAAAATTGTTTTTAGAAACTTGAGGGACTCCAAATTTTGTCTAGGTTGGAATAAAATATCAAATGGTTTACATATTCAAACTAACGGAACTATAATGTGTATTGAATGTCTAATCAAACATTATAAACTTATAAACATAATAGTATCATTACATAAGAGATATCTGTAACGTGAGGAGGGTGGGTTACCCCCATGGCACTTATACCTCACTAGGCCCATTGTGCATCCTTCTAAGATGATAGGCACTTCCTAGCTCGCGAGTCAGCCTACAGATTTAATGTAGTTGACAACGTCGCCAAGAGGTGCTTCTCTTATATCGGCCGGTGTTAGCCGATATTTGCCAAACACAAATCTTCTAATGAATGGGAGCGTCGAGCAATCATAAAGGATATGTTCGATGGTCTCATCTTCTTGTTTGCACCCGCTGCGAGAGACAGAAGTCGACGACAGAATGATTGGTCTGGGGGTAGTGTTTGCTGCCTGTCGCACTCAGTCATCGCTTGTATTTTGACTAGTTCGAGGTGATTAGTCGATATTTTATAGAAATTATAGTTTGCAAAGTTCTTTCGATCTATCCTGGGCAGTGTTACTAGATGAAAATTTGCTGGAACAGTATGGGTGAAAAAAAAACCGTAGATCTGAACAGTAGATTTTAATACAGGGGAAAATAATTATAATTTGCAGTGAAGTAAAAAAAGAATATAAGGAACGAAAAATAAACATTTTCTACCCAAATTAGAAAGTAAACAAAGAATAGAAACAAATTTTAAAATTTTTAATATATACTTAACGTCCGGAAACAAAAAAACATAATGAAAAATAATAGGTATTTCTTTTATATCATTCTGAATCAGATAATTTAAATACGTTGTGATAGGCATGCATGTTCTTTTTATGATGCCCTATTAATTCTTTGTTTCTTTTTTTTTATTAAATGAACTATATTATTATTATTATTATTATTATTATTATTATTATTATTATTATTATTATTATTATTATTATTATTATTATTATTATTATTATTATTATTATTATTATTATTATTATTATTATTATTATTATTATTATTATTATTATTATTATTATTATTATTATTATTATTATTATTATTATTATTATTATTATTATTATTATTATTATTATTATTATTATTATTATTATTATTATTATTATTATTATTGTTATTATTATTATTATTAATTGTTGTTTGCGGTTGCCGTGTCGCCTGTCTCCTTGCTTCCCAAATGTGTGAAGCGTAACGTAAATGCATCGGTCTTCTTTGCCGTCGCTTCTGTTGTCGTCTGTCGTCTGTCGCGCGTTTCGAAATTATACCTTTAATCTTCCAGGCAGATTCTGATATAGCAAATCAAGTGAGAAACATTATTGCTCTCTGTTGCTTCATCAAGTTAAATGGCAAATTAGTTTTTAAATAACTCAGATTCAAGTTGTTGGTGAATATCAGCAGATACTTCGTTAATTCTTCGGCATATGGTATCGTTTAACAGAGGAATATTTTTAGTTTGTTTGGGGTAACTTTCATCAAACATTGTTTGTGCAATTTCAAAATTAGTTGCTCTAGGATAATCTGCTAAACTTGGATATTTTATAAAAATTAGTGAATTATGTCTATATAATACGTAAAAAAATGTTTGTTTAGTTTGAGAATATTCTAATGTGTTACTAACGATTTATACAGGGTGTTTCAGATTTAAACGGACACAACTTAATGGGAGGTAGAGTACACTTAGTTGAGTTTAAAATACCCCCATGCTTAGCCTTTACTCGTTTCTGAGATCTAGGGTGTTTTATGATTTTTTGCCAAATTAATATCGGCCATTCTGTTTGAACAGCTAGAAATATTTTGATAAAATTTTGTACAAAAGTTACACTTTCTTAGGGTAATCAAAACCATAATTCAATTTTAAAAAATTCCAGTACCAGACTTTCTTTTTTTATATTGTTCTTCTTAGCTAGAATATCATCCTGTATATCGGATTTTAATAAATGTTACTGCACATTTAAATAGTACGTGGATCAATAAATAATACAGTGTAATAATATTTAATGGCACCATCTTTATTTTTATACAGTAAATTTTTATAATGGCGACTACAATATTATAAATCAGTATTTTTACAATATTAAAATCAAATATTTTACTCTGTACTTTTAAAACTCTACACCACAAATTAGGTACCATCTTTATTTTTTTAACAACAGCATTTTCCATTAGGAAATTGAACATCTACACAGGACCGGGCTTACTTTATTTAATAAAGTAATAGAACAAACTAACAGAAACAAATAATTAATTAAAACTAAGGTAGATTTTCAAAATGAACACCGTGAACGCCAATACACTTCAACGAACGTTTTAACAGATTTTTTCCCTGACGTGTTAACTATTTTTGGTATATTTCTAATGTTGTTACACATATTGTTAATTTTTTTCAATAACTGTGATTGGGTAATAAATGTTTTTATATAAATTCTACACCAAACATTTTATGTGTGTTCAAGTCGCTGTACTTTTTTTACATAAAATAGATACAAATTTATTTTTTGTAAGTTCTCCATACACTTGTTTCTGGTACCTAGGTACTGCTTATTTATTACTTAAAACTTAAACGAACTAAAACTCTGATGAAATCAAATTTAAAAGTTTAAAAAACTAGATATTTTATAAACGAGCTGAAAACTCAATTTTGTCAACGCTGTTGCTAGGTACACGCTAAAGTGTACACAAATCAAAAAATTTTATACACGCGAAATGTTATATTGCTGTGATGGGAGGTGTTTGTGTGAATGCGTCTTGTTTGATTTCATTTACGCCGTGACTAGCAGTAGTATTTTATAAACCTTAGAAGCAAATTTCACATACATGAACAAATAATAATAATGCCGTGACAACAAGAAAACGAAGCAAAGACTTCTCGTAGGGTGGCGGCTTAAATTTCAATCCATACCTGGCTACGCCGACCGCCATAAACACCAACGGCCTAGACACAGCTCACTTACTCTGTCAAGACGTTTCGCGTGTATATACCTTTTTGAATTGCGTACAAGCTTGTACCTAGACACTGTGTTTTGTCAACTGTCAATATGCGCCAAATTACACCATCACTCATTTCGTCCTAAACCTGATTAATATAAAATTGTATAATACTAGTAGGCTTGTGTCAAATAATATAATTTATTTTATGTATAGTATTTTGAGCTAAATTACTTTAGTTAAGTTTGTAATGGTATGAAAATAAGTATTTCAGGATGCCGTTTCAATTTGGTAATGAAGAATATGTAGACATTTTTGTAACGGAAACGGTAGAGCAGCAGACGCTTTCCTAATCGCCGTTTACCAAATATTAAAACATTTTTGCAGGTTTTAGAATTCAGTAAGCAACATGGAAAGTTTCCAACTACAGTTAAACATGAACATGCTCCAAGAAGAGGACATACTATAGATAGCTCGAAATATTCAGTGTAAGAAGAATTAATAATGAATTAGCAGTACCGATAACAAGAGTATGGAAAACTTTAAAAAAAGAAAATTTGCATACATTTCATGTACAAAAAGTACAGCGACTTGAACACGGAGACGACGTACCCCGCTTATCTTTTTGTAGATGGACTTTGGCCCATAGAAGGACACTATCGAGAATTTTATTTACTGATTAATCTCAATTTACACATGATGGGATCAATAAAACTAGGAATAGTTATATTTGGGCAACTGAAAATCCTCACACTGTATTACAAAAACATTCCCATTTTCTATAAATGAATGGTGTGGTATTTATAAAAATCATCTAATAGGCCCTCATGTTTTTGAAGGCAGATTAACAGCTGAAGTTTATTTAAATTTCCTTAGAGACATCCTGCGAAATTTGTTAGAAGGGATTAATACCAGAGGAATGTGGTTTCAACACGATGGTGCTGGACCGCATTTTCAAATACTGGTTAGAAACCATTTAAATCATCGTTTCCCAAATATATGGATTGGTCAAAGCGGTCCGTCAATTGGCCACCAAGATCTCCAGATGTAACACCTCTGGATTATTTTTTAAGGGGCTACCTTAAATCAGAGGTGTACAATGAAGAAATGAATAATCGAGCACAGTTATTGGAAAAAATTAATAATGTATGTAACAACATTAGAAATAAACCGCAAATATTTGACAAATCAGTGAAAAACCTGTTAAAACGTTCGCAGAGGTGTATTGACGTTTACGTTCATTTTGAAAATCTACTTTAGTTATAATTAATTATTTGTTTCTATTATTTTGTTCTGTTACTTTATCAAATAAAAGCCCGGTCCTGTGTAGATGTTCAATTTCCTATTGGAAAATGCAGTAGTTAAAAATAGATGAAGATGGTAACTAATTTGTGTTTTTTTAAAAATACAGAGTAAAATATTTGACTTTAATTTTGTAAAAAATATTGATTTATAATATTGTAGTCGCCATTATAAAAATGTACTGTCAAAAATTCAAGATGGTGCTATTAAATATTATTACATTATTTTATTTATTGATCCACGTACTATTTAAATGTACAGTGAAATTTATTAAAATCCAATATACAGGGTGATATTCTAGCTAAGAAAAGCATAATAAAAAAAGAGAGTCCGGTCCTGGAATTTTTTAAAATTAAATTATGGCTTTGATTAACCTAAGAAAGTGTAACTTTTGTACAAAATGTTATCAAAATATCTCTAATTGTTGAAACAAAATGGCCGACTTTAGTTTTGGCAATAAATCATAAAACACCCTACATCTCAGAAACGAATGATATTAAAAGCTAAGTATTTTGAACTCAGCTAAGTATACTCTACCTCCCATTAAGCCGTGTCCATTTAAATCTGAAACACCCTGTATATTTAATACATTAGGTTAACTAATAAAGAAGGTCAACGCAAATGAAGAAAACACTAAGATAGCTTTGCTGTTGATTGTGTGATTGTCAAAATGTTAAAAACTGTATCTGAAAAATACGTTGAATTTCTTTCAATAGATACGTTCATCAGTGTCAGAAAATAGTTTTTTTACTACTTTGTTTACTTATAAATTTCTAACAGCAGATGCTTTCATTTTGTTGAACAATTACAAAGTAATAAAGATGCTAAAGCGCTCGAAGCGATTCATAATAAAAAGCGGTAGTTAAACACTTTACCTACCTGTTGAATCTTTTATCGCGATAAGATTCTATAGAAAATTGTGGTCATCGATTAAATCTCCATGTCTTACGCTGTATCTACTACACGAATTTAAATTAATCGCTTCTGATGTTGTATTAGAAAGATGGATTTTAAAAATAAAGTTAAGCTTATTATTTTAAAGTTATACTAATTACTATTCCGTACATTAATATCTCTTAATTTGGAATGCAAATTAATTTCTATTAAAATTTAACTCTCACTTCAAGTAACAAAGCTATGTGTGTGATCTTTAGTGACCTGTTGAGTGCAAATTAATGAAGGTATTTAATGGATAATTATTAACGGTTTAAATCGGTTTCATTGATTTACAAAATACTTTTAATAATTATAATTTTATTAGTAATTAACACTGGTCTCAAGCACCTATTCTTAATTAATCAGTGTGTAACCACCATTAGCTATTAAATATAGTGACAGAGTATACGTTTGTTAAAAATACATTAAGTATCTTATACATGAAATATAATGATACGGTTTTTTATACACTCAATTTTTGGAATTTCTAATATATCTTCGTGGGTTGGGTTTAAAATATAACAATAATAAACTCTTTCTTGTCTTCTCTACTTGTCTGTTTGTCTTTTAACTCTAATCTTGTCTCCCTTTTTTTACTTCTACTTTGCCTTTCTTTACATCTACTTTTTATTTCTTTTCTCTGGGCTCGTCTGACTATGTCTCCGAATAACACTGAAGACTATTGGCTTATTGTGTTTTACCCCATGTTAGTACATAGCACCCACTCTGTCACCTTTGTACTTTGTACAAGTTTGTACAGATCTTTGGGTGAGTGGGTTCTATACGTTGTTGGATCAACCTGGGGTTGTCCAAAAAGAGCCTGTCTTTTGCGATCTAGAGCTTCGCATTCGCACAGTATGTGTTTGGCCTTTTATAGTTTCTTGTGACATAGTCGGCACATGTGTTCCCCATTGTACATGCCAATTTTGTTCAAGTGTTCCTTTACTGGGGCGTGCCCAGTCATGAACTTTGTTATCACTTTCAACTGGTTCCTATTAATAAAGAGTAGTTCTCCAGTTCTTTTGGGACATGGTCTGCCTATGAAGGCTTTTCCATGTGCCTGTTTTGGGGTGCTTCCTTCTACTTGATCTACTTCCTTTTGTTACCACACCTTCTCTGCTTCCTCATCTCTTTTCAAAAAATATTATTTTTTTATCTCCAACTCCTTTTCAACCTTTTTAATAAATTATAATAATTATTTATTCCTTTCAAACTCTATTTTATATAAATTCAACCCTTCTTTACAAAAATTTATATTAAATATTTGTTTAAATTCTGACAGTCTTCCAAAAACCTGATGCCTTAGCATACTAATAATTACCTTCAGATGTTACTTTGCTATGGATTACTCAGCTGTTATCTACGAGAACTGCAGATGGACTGACTTCGGCATACCCTGTCAAGGTTATGCCGTCGACATAGTCATATTTGCTAATGGCAAGTTTAGTAATATCCTGTGTGATATAGTTCAACGAGGACTAGAACATACCAAAAGATGGTGCCGTGAAGTGGGACTTATTATAAACCCTACAAAAACAACACTAGAAATCTCAAAACCGTTAAATTAGACGGGATAGATTTAGAATGGAAAATTAAGTCAAATATCTAGGCCTAACCCTGGACAACAAACTTTTCTGGAACAAACATGAGAAGGAATTAGTAAATAAGGCTACAAAAGCCCTAATGGTATGCAGAAACATTCCAGGTAAACGATGGGGATATAAGCCAGACATACTGCGATGGATGTATACTGCAATAGTGAGACCAATTATTACTTACGGGGCTATATCCTGGAGTAACAGTTTAGCTACTACGAGAGCTAATATCTCAAAACTACAAAGACTAGCCTGAGTTTGCATTACTGGTGCAATGAGAACCTGTCCTACAGCCGCAATGGAGGTGATCTTAAACCTCACTCCTCTACATTTGATGATAGAGAATGTGGCAAAAAGGACACGATATGGAATGATCAGAAATGGAGTAATCAGGCGAAAGTCTACTTGCTTCAGGACTAAAGATACCTGGGACATGCCCCATGATGAAATGCTAAAGAAGTACAGTTTTGTGAAAAACTTCAGAACCACAGAGCTGAGCTGCAAAAAAGAATGGAGCCAAGAATCCAGCGCGCTTGCAACCGAAAGACGTGCTATACGGACGGTTCCAAAACCATAGAAGGAACTGGAATAGGACTGTATGGGCCGAGAATCAAGCACTCCGAAAGCTTGGGAAAATACCCAAACATCTTCCAGGCGGAAATTCACGCCATCGAAAAGTGTACCCAGTTTAACATCGACAGAAACTAATATAGACAAGAGATTATCATCATGTCCGATAGTTAAACAGCCATCAAAGGGCTGAGCTCTTACGTAATCAGCTCAAAAATGGTCTGCAGATGCTTAGAACAATTGAATGAGCTAGACGAGAAAAATAGAGTTACTCTCACTTGGGTCTCGGTACAGAGTAACGAGATTGCAGATACTCTTGCAAGGAAAGGGGCTCAAACACCCTTTGTAGGACCTGAGCCGTTCTGCGGTTTCAGCAGTATCATAATATTAGGAGAGATTAAAAATAATTGGGCAGTAGAAGAACCGATAATTGGAACAATCTTTTGGTGCTGAGACAGGCCAAGATATTTGTGGGTGAATATAACCAGAAAAATTTGGAAGCCTGCATCTGCCTGAGCAAGAACAGGCTACGTATTGTAACAGGGCATTGCCAAATAAAAGAACACCTAAGTAAACTGAGAGTAGTAGAGGATAGTAAGTGCAGATTCTGTGAGGAGGAGGACGAAACGCATTCACATTCTAACTGAGTATGTAGCGCTCCAGAATCCAAGGGCACTATATCTAGGAGGATATCAAATAGAAGAGGGAGATTTACCTAACTTGAAGCCACTTTAAATCTTGTACTTCCTTGAGTGGATAGGATTGGAAGGATCGTTATAGGCATTGAGACATTTCCTTGGTGCATTGACGACAGGAGGGGGCACAACATACTTTACTATATCACCGTCAAATTTATGTTTAATCCTTGCATTTTGAATTAACTGTACCTGTTTTACCACTCTAGTATTCTCTATTTCCTTAATTTGTTCTTTCACACACTTTATTATCCCTGCTGATATCGCATTAATTTCATCTATCAGTTCCTTTACCTTCCCTAAATTACAATCAACCTCCTATCGATATTCAACTTTAAAATCTTTATTTTCTGCTGCAATTCTAACTGTTCTTTTCAATCTCCTATCTCTACCTTGCGCTACTTTACTCAAATTCCTACTTTAATAGTAAGCCCCTTTATGAACATGCATCTTCTTGCTTAGCTGATTTAACATCTTATCCATCATCCTCCCGCTCATTCGGCTCTACCATTTGTTCTTCAACACCAATATTATCATCTCTCTCAACCTCTTGCCCAACATCCAGCCTCTTTCTCCTTATAAATCCATTAATACTATTAACCTGCTCACACAAAGTTTTTTGGAATTATCTCTAACTTTGACAATCAAGATAATTCAGACAACTCTTACATACTGAAATTAACAGTTATAGTAAGTAGAGTTGACAAGGTCTTACCAGTTCCGCGAAATTCTTCTTAAAGTATCAATAATCACTGTAGCCCCACGTTGACTACGCCAATTTGATGTGGAAATGAGTCTTTAATCAATATAATCTTGTTTAAGGACTGAGACAAATAAAACTCAAAATCTATTTTACATATAATATTTAATTAAAGACTTCTCAATACTCCTCAATATAATTTATGACTCATCATTTGACGAAAAACTTTTACTATACAAATATTTCGATTTTTCTAAAACCGGAAAAGAAGGGGGATGGTTAACCTATACTATAAATTTCTTGAACAAAAGCATTGTCTTACAAAAGGAGAACATCTTCGAAAATGTTTTTTGTGTCTAGTATAATTTAATTAGAAACTCAGTATAATATGCTCCCGTGATAGTTTTATCCTTTTCGAACTAATCTATCAGAATTTTCCATTCTTTATCCCAGAAAACTGAAACCCAAACCTTGCCAGCCATTTTTGAACACGAATTTTGTTGGTTGTGGAGAAGCAGGATGCTTCTACTCTTTAGATTGCTCAGAAGTGTTTGAATCATAGTGACGGACTATGCGTACTCCATAGTAACGAGCCTCTTCAAAAAATTGTCTTCTAAACAAGACCTCTGATTAGCTCTCAGGTATCTTTGAATCCATTTGGCTAAAACCTTATTTATATTCAAGTTGTAATAAACAATCATAGAAAACATGCAATGCTTCTACTATAAGCTTCAGTCCAATTACGTAGTAACCATATTTAATTTTGTTTACTATAACTTTTCCTTGGTAATTGTAGACAAACCAACATCCCCTGGTACGCTATTTTAAACTATTACTTCAGCGTCTTTCATCACAAATACAATATTTAGCAAAATATCCATTTAATTATAGTGTGTACGTTTATAATTACTATTTTTACCTTGCTTTACTCGTTAAAGAGTACCACCTCATTTGACATAAATCATGATGCAAGCCATAAATAATTTTTTATTTGTGACTGATATAGGCAAAAAGAGTCATAAAAAAAATGAAGAAATGATTTTATCTTGCTAATAATAACTATTATCTATTCGTTGATGTTTCTATAATAATAAAACTATCTGATATGAACATAGTTACATATTTGGACTGGTTGCAAGAATAATGTGGGTTAGACCATATAATTAAATTTACGGAAAGTAAAGATAATAATTTTTTTGTCACTATTGGAATTCATATAATCAAAGATGTTCTTAAATTTTTAATTTAGAAGATATTGTTTAAAATTAATTTCTGAACAAATCCCAGGTTTAATTTAAATTTTCTAATTTGCTTATTGGTTGGTCTCTCGGATTTTAGTTTGGTATCTCACTATAGCCCCTACAAAAAAACATGATTAAAGTATCAAGGATCTGATCCAACAACGATCAGATATCAGTCACAGACACAAGCATCTTGCGCAGTAGATTATTGAGACCGTCAAATTTTCTACTGCGCAGAATCCTAGTATCAGTGACTGGTTTCAGATCGTTGTTGGAACTACTGAATTCCCCACCAGTGGAACGCTATACGGTCCTGCTGACCTAATCAAAAATAGCACAGCTCTGTGGTCTTTTTTGGAAAAAATACAACGAAAATTACACATAATATGCATTATTGGTATCCAAAATCAATTTTCAGGACTGGATCGCCTCCATCCTGTTTTTTATTACAATATTTTCTTATTTTAGTTTAAACGAACCTGTAGCGGATATATTATCTGATTTGGCTAAGGTATTTTATTGTGTTAATATCGTACAGTATTATTGCAAATGTTTCCAGTTTATGGAATTGAAGACAAAACCTTATCTTTCAGAACGCAAGCAAATGATAAGAGTTATTATGTACTCTTAAGTTTTAGGATAGAGTGGGGAGTCCCTCAGGGTTTTGTGTTGGGTCCCATTTTATTCTTTCTTTATATAAATGAGTTAACTTAACTTAACTTTGTAAGTACTTTCACTCTAATTGCTGATGATACTACGATTTTATTACACAGAAATGACACCTATAGAAAGTCATAACATTAAATTGACTAATACAATAAAATTTCTGGGCATTAATTCAGACAATAAATATTAGAAATGTAAGAACCATATAACATTGCGAAACAAAAAACTTTCTTCTGGGTGTTTTGTAGTCAGAACTGAGGCTAAAGAAATAGTTTTTAAACCAGCTAAAAGTGTATATTGCTCTAGTTGCGTCCCATTTAAAATATATGGAATTACATTTTGGGGAGGTTGTAGCAGTGAGTTCTTAAATACCGTTTTTTTTAACTGCAGAAAAGAGCAATACAATTTTTATGTAGAATGAGCAATCTCGACATATTTTGTCAACCTTCTCGAGTAAGAGAATAATGCAACCAATTGCTGTCCACGACATTGGATTGAGAAAAAAAATATGATATCGACATCAATGTCATATTTGTTGATGTTGATGATTTTCAAGGAATAAAAAGACTACTTCCGATAATATCATTTATTTTAAAAAATGTGGTGGCCTACATATCTGGTTTTGTTGCTAAAACTTTAAAAAAACATGTTAAATGTTTAAATTGCATGGAGCTATTTGTTCTGATGGTACTGAAAGAGACAAACTTACGCTCTTGAATATAAAAGGTTCCTCAATGTCCTATCTCTTTTACCTTCACCTTAGTTGAACAAAATGATGAGTTAAAGATGTAGCATTCTTATAGAAACAACTATTACCTTGCTTTTGATTTGGATTAACCCAGCTCCTACATTTTTTTTTGAGTTACTGATGAATATATTAATGTTAACTTTAGCACAAGTATTGTTGAAGATTCTGTATCATCTACAATAAGTATTTCGAGATGAAAGACTTTAAATGTGTGTAAAAAAATGTAGAAGGTCAGTAAAGTTAAAGAAATCTATTGTCTGGAGTCTGGTATGATTTAATTTACGAGATTCTTGATGTTTGATAACCTCGTTGTTGGTATTCTTGCTAAGATGTAGAAATAAAGTCGTGATACTGTTTAACGAAGCAAATAAGTTTTATCAGATATACAATTATAATCTTAATGATCAAATGAAAATATTAAATTTAATTAACAACTTTTGAACTTACTTAATACCAAAATCATTTTACCTTTCAGTATAATATAACGTTATTAACAAACATTAATGTTAAATTGCTGGATTTCAGAATAGATACTTCATATTTATGAAAATAATGAGGTACTATCAAATTAAATTAATTGAACCTAAAGAATAGGTGCATAATTTGAATATTTCACGTATTAAACATAAAATACAAAAATAACAGCACCAACTTATAGGTATTCCATTCATACATAGCACAATGTATATGATTAGTACGAATTATTGACATTTATTTTCGATAAAATTGTTGCCTCTTTCTTAGGATCGTTTAATTAGTCAATTTCAGCTGTGGTTTTACTGTCTTTGGTGTCACATTTTGCGTAAGAAGCTACAAATGAGAATAGACGCCCAAAGGTTAGATGTCAAATGCCAGACTTTCTCTCTGACACTAAAATAAATTCGTATTTCTTCATTTTCACATTTGTATATCGATAATGTTTGTATTAAACTGGTATATTTTCGCCTATAATCAAGTTAGTAATTATACACTGCTCGACACAATTTGTGCGTTCTCTCCATCAACGTTAACAATATAATAACATTGAAAGAACTAGCAGATGAAATTGAATACAAGTTCATTTTCTCAGTTAAATCCTCGGCTGGATCAATGATAAATAGTGAAAACAAAAGAAGTCCTAAAATTGACCCTTGCGGGATGCCCGATGTAGTTGTGCCCGATGTAGTTGTGATGGGAGTGGATCTGAAACCGCTTATACAGTCTTTGGCCTTCTTCTTGTCAAGTCTGGGTCATATGTTGATTTAGCCCTATGATAAATTGATGGAAATTACATAAATAAGAATAAAATAAGATGGTAAGATTATTGCTAAAGAACGTACTAGTCTCATTTGCAGATAAGTAAGTTATAATCGATTATGTTAAAGGCTTTGGCAATGTCTGTGTATATGATATCAAATTGTTCTCTATTATCAAAAACAGTAGACATTTGTTGCTTAATTTCTGCAACACTCGTATAGTAGAACGTTTCTCTAAAAAACCGTACAAGATATTAAACCTTTAACTAGTGGAAAAATGTATCTATACATACATACATATTTCAAAAATCATAACAAAAGTGCAGAGAATTGATATACCCTGATAATTTACAATCACTGAAATACTTCCATTCTTTAATATACTTTCGCTCGCTTCCAATTAGTAGAAAATAAAGATTGTGTGTCAGGTTTAAACAGATTGTTATCCTAATTCGAAACATCTGTGATAAAAAAGAAATTATTCGTAAAAGTTTCAAGTACTTACGTAGTAACTATAATCCCAACTATAGTAGATTGTCGTACCTGGCATGTCCAAAGTTTGTTCGCTAATCACTTTTGGCAACCCCTTTCCATTGGATGTTACGCAGTCTCTCTCTTTTCGAACCTTGTATTAGCATTAGCTTATTATTAAATAAGATATTTCAAACAAAATACTTGTTAAATTTTAAAATAACATTTAATGACATGACCTGATAAATAAAACTTGACAGAACACAGACGGTCAAGTGTCAAATGCCATAACTTTTAGTTCACAGTAGAGGGCGTATCGCTTATCTTCAGATGCCAATAATAATGTGTTATATATGCCGCGTTTGAGAATCCACATCGGATGCATTTTTTACATCTCGAGCGTTTTTTTATCCACATCGGACACATCTATTACATCTACATCTGCGTTTGTTTATCCCAGATGTACCTGTTCAGATTACATTTTTTACATCTCGATTTGAAATGAGATGTTCGTTCCATGCCAGAAAGTAAGTGTTCTGTGAAGTCTTGTTTGTCAATTTATCCTTTGTTATGAATATAAAAGTGATCAGTGTGTTCAATTTTTGTTTATATTTCAAATATAGGTTCATTTGTAGTATTGAAAGTCAATTTTAATAAGTATAAACTTTTAACTTGTCATTGACATTTTATCACGTGACCAAATAAAGTCTAGAGCGTTTGTTTATTACATCTACATTCAGATCTAATTCTCTATCACGTGATAAAAAATTAACAACATCTCATATGCATCCGATGTGGATTCTCAAACGCGGCAATAATATGTACCATGCTTTGTTTTTTGAACATGGCGAACGGCTACTGCTGGCCATTTATGGTCGACGTCAGAAAACGTTGGCCAATAGCAGAATTCTGTTTTATTCACATGACTTAGAATTTCTACAATATTATAGAATATTTTTAAACAAAATTGAATTTTTGGGATGTAAAGTATTACTATTTTTTGTAGAGATAATTATTAATATTTGTACAAATTTTTACAGAAGTTAGTAGTAGTAATTACGATAATTGTAATATATTTCTACTGTTACAAACAATAGTAAAATATACTAAACATTGTGGTCTTCTTTCCTATTGTTGTAGCATTTTATTCAACAATTCAATTGCTACAATAATGAATAGTTTTTAACTATAAATTGTAGTAAAATTTTCTACAAAAAGTTAAGTATTTTTCTACAAGTCTACTACTACAACATTGTAGTAAAATTTTCTAGTCACATTTTTTTCCGTGAGGACTTGGTTTGAGGACCTTTTTTTAGAAAGGTGGCTGGGCTCCATCAAATATTTCGCTTTTCAAAAGGGTTCCGTCACCAAAGAAGTTTGATAAATACTGAATTACACTATCAGTTTAATTAGAAATTAATTAAATAATACGTACCAATAATTACTAAAAAGACAACGCTATAAGTAAATATATTTTTGGTAAAATACAAACCAAAAATTAACATGTGTCAGAAAGTATCAGAACTGGCGCTTGGGGAGGAGTAGATGTTAATTACAAAATTTGGCGTGAAGAAGAGTGAAAAACTCTCTCTAGAGAAGTATTTGCGCGAAGGTCACAGCACATAACCTCTATACAACATTAGGTAATATTACAAAGAGTAAAATGTGTCAAGTTTTCAAAGCCACCTTAAAATCAAATTAAAAAAAAATGAGTACAATGAGAACAAAACATCAAGAATGCGATATCTTGTTGACATCGAAATTTAAAAGTAGGTATATCTCGGATATCGATAGGTATACTTAATTGATTTTTTGTGTCAAACAGTAATTTCCTTTTTGAAAGCACCTCTCAACTACTTATAATGATCGTGGGAAATGTCCTTGAGGTCGTCTTGACATTTCAATAGTACTTTACTTGATTCAATAGCGTATGTTATTACTATAATAGGAAATGGATAACATGGTACCGATTTCCGATTAGGTACCAATAGAGGTTACCCATTCATCGCTTCTTATTATATAGGTAATTACTGATAAATGTAATAAAGGTAAAAGATTATTTTTCGACATATATTGATGGAACCTATAAGTAAAGTTGTAGCGATTGATTTCTCTTTTCACACAGTTTTATTTAATTGTGTAATTTATAATGGAAAAGTGTGAGACAGTTTCTCATTTTATCCACCCTAGGTGGTACTATTATGTTGCCTTTATGGTAAAGGTTAATTTATAAGATAGAGTGATAAATATTATATGAAAGACATTAATTTACACTTACGAATACATTCAATTAGAAATCATATATTTAAATCAGATAAATCTACTTCTTTTTTAAGCTTCTTTGAAACCAGAAAAATATTCTAGGCCAAACAGAATGTATCAGGCTTTTTCTCGTGCTAACAAATTGGCCTTTTCATAACTCTTATGTTTCCTGTATAGCCGAGGTTAACATTAATCTAATTTGACCACCCAGATATGTAATTTACTTTTTAACAAATTAATTTAGTCGTAAATTGAATATATCACGCAACATGCATTGCGTGTGGAGATTTCGTTGTCCTTAATTTCTTCACATATTCACAATAAAGAACTAAAAATACAAACAACAAAATCTTGAAATTTCAACACCCTCTATCTCAAATACGGATGCCGTTGCTACAATTTTTTACTAACCTAACCCCACTTAGTACTCTACCTAATGTCCTTCTTTGCAGAGGAATGCCAGAATATCATTTCAAACTTCTATTTAATAATTATGTATGGTAAAATAAGAATTAATTTTTATTTTTCTTGATATACCATTGAACTTTACATATCCAGGACCGCCGAGAGCCAGGTATTTTTCCGGGACAATTTTATAAAAAAAATTAAGCCCTTTCACGGTCACATTTCAAAGATAAAAGAAAATATAAAAAAATAAAAAAATTGTACTCAAGCAATAACTTACATCCTTTTATGTGAAATCTCTAAAAAAAAACAAGGTCCTCATCTTCTATTTTACATAAACCATCGGCGCTCCTCCCTTTTGTGGCGAACTTCTAAAAAAATAAAACGTCCTCCCCTAAAGCTCCCGGAGCAAATTCCCCCCCCCCCCCCCCCCCCCACTCGTCGGCCCTGTACATAACTATCGTGTTCTCCCTTGGGTCTTGGAGGTATTCTAAATCTTCTAAGGGCTCATTATCCTTCTCATTATCCTCCTCAGTATCCTCCTCAGTATCCTCCTCAGTATCCTCCTCATTGTCCTCATTATCCTCCTCATTATCATCCTCAGCATCTAAATAATAATTATACCTAAATTTACTACAAAGAGGACTTAGGATACCTGTGTCAGAAAGTGTTAGAACTGGCGCTGTCAAACTTGGCAACGGTAATTGAATAAGCCAATTAAAAACGAGGGATTTCCCCTCTCGGGAGGAGTTGATGTTGATTACAAAATTTAACGCTGGGAAGATGGGAATACTATCTCTATAGAAGTATTGTCCTCATCCTATTGGATACAGATATAAGGAAAGTATAGGAATCATGATTTTTATATATTTGATAGGACTTTTAGCGGATGTATTTCTTGTTTATTTAGATTTGCCAAATCTATAGATTATCTTATAAGTATTATTTGATTCATCATAATATTCAAAACATACTAATATAATATATAATAATTTAAACAACTTATAAATAAATAATTATTCTTTAAACGACTCTTAAATTGAAGCCTCCTCTTCAACGTTTTTTTCATCATTCTAACCACTCTTCTAATTAGTCGTGTAATTGTAATTAACAAGTACCAATAGGTAACGTTTTTTTACTACGAAGTGTAAACAAACATTCTCGTCTGCTACCGCTAAAATTGCCGTCATTAAATACCCATTTTATATGCGCTGTTCACTTTCTTTATTACACAATAGCAGGGGCAGAGAAATGAAGATGATTAAACAACAGATGTAAAATTAAAAAATGTGAAATATTCCGACAAGTTCACGATTTAGTATTCGATCGCTTCCAATGTGTGGTTCCAATCAGTGGCGTAGATGGAAGGCGACAATCAGTCCATCGAACCCACCTGATTTGATAACGTACGCGTTAATTTTGAAAATAAGGAAAAATCTTGTCTTTCTGCATCTCCAGCAGCTCTACCTTTCCGTCTTTGTCCCTTTACTGATTTATTCTGTTTATTGACCGTAGGGTATATCTTCGCATTCTGTCTATCTAATTCTTAATTAATCTCTTACATCTTTCGCGTTTCTGTCACTGCACCTTATTTTTTCTTATAAATAATATCAATCATATCAATAGGTATCTTTGTTTACTTTTCTTTATTTAAATATTCAATAGATGTCTATAATCTATTCAATATTTAAAATATTTATTTTTACACTCGGACAAAATATTGAAGAAGGTGATTTCTTCCTGTTCACGTACAACAATCATACTATACCAGAGCATAATGAATGGAATCATGCGCTTAAAACTGCAGAAGTTATCGGAATCACGTGCCAACTAGTCATAAATGCATGTTTGTTGCCAAAATGAATTACGCCAGTGGCATATAAAAACTATTGGTATGCGGTACTAGTAAATAATATTATATGAAAGTAGGTTGGTTATCTATTTTTGTAGTAATAATCATTTATGTTTATAATTTTGTTTTTTTTTATTGTTAAAATATGTAAATATTATGCCAGTGGCGTAGAAACACTATTGGAAAATTAAATGGGGTATTATACTAGAACAAAATATTGAAGAAGGTGCGCCTTAAAAGTGTAAAAGGTATCGTTATCATATCAAAATGCACTCTTCCAGTGTTGCCGAAATAGTATATTGGCAAATTAAATGGGTATTTGTGAATATTACTAGCTGAAAGTAGGTTGGTTATCTATTTTTGTTATAATAATTCATCTGTGTTTATAATTGTATTTTGTTTATTATAAAAATATGTAAATTAAGCTTGGTATCACTTACTTGTAATCCATTGATTCTGCAGAACTATCACTGGAATCGTCTTTATCGTCGGAACTTAAAGTTATGACTAAAGGTTCAACTACTTTTCGATCATACCGTCCAAGCGCCACATATTATTTTCTTTCTTAATTACATGGGAAATAGCATTCTGCCAATCTTCAGGTTTTATACGTTCTACCTATACCGGTTATTAATAAACTTTGAACGTCGGCTATTTTAAAAGTTTTATTTTCTCGAGCTACAACCCCTTTCACTTGCGCCCAAATTAGTTCAATAGGATTGAATTCGCAGTGATAAGGGGGAAGTCTTAATACCGTAATACCACGATCACGAGCCATTGTGTCGATAACATATTGAATATATTTATGGCGATGTTCCTTTATTAGGTCCATTATTTCCACTTTAAGCATTTCCTCAGTAAATGTTATTTCTTTATCCTGCAGCGAGGTTTGCATATCCGCTTTCCTACTGGACATTATCGGAATGCGTTTAACTCGTCGACTGTGATAAGAAACGTTATCTAGTACAATAACTGAATTTCGTTCTACACGCTGTAATACTTCAGTAAACCATTTTTCAAAGCATTTCGCATTCGAAATCTCGTGGTAGTCTCCTGTTTTTTTCGATATAAACCACTGATCTGTATTATTTTACTGGATAGGATATAGCCCCCTAAAAAACGTTCCGAAAAATTGGCCGATTTGGGCAAATAATATGGCGGACCGGATGTTATTTAACATAACCTCTATTTCCATTTGCTATCACATTTGTCATTTAATTGTGTCAAGAAGTTACGGTGAAGACGTGTTTTTATTGTGGAAAACGAAGTAAAAAGAGTGTCCGTACTCTTCATAGGTAAATAAAACTATTATATTTATAATAATTTGTTAACAGATCTATTTTGTCGAAACAAACTGAAACAATTACTAATTTACACAAGCATACAAGAATACAAATAACATTTTTCGATTAAATGATAAAAACTGAAGTGAATTATAACGGTTATTACTAAATTAAATAATGTTCTTGTTATTTAAGGTTTCTACAGAATTGGAGCTTTTAAGACAATGGCCGAAGAGTATGGATATGACCAATTTTAATATTGTAAGTGCAGTAATGCGATTATGTTCAGACCATTTTGAGCTATCCTGCATTGATAAAACACAAACGAAGACTCTGTTGGTATTGCCTTTAAAAATATTCGGTACTTTATATCTTTTTTACGTTAATAAATATGTTACAAGAAATATAAATGTTTATTTTTTCACCTTTTCCCATGATTTCCTCTATTTTATTTAAAAAATATATAAATCAATATTTGCATAAATGTAAAAATTATGTAAAGCCTTTAAATTTGTTCTTTATTTAATTGTAAATTACATTCAAATAATCTACACAAAATTTAAGTCATAAGAGTATTTTCCTAGAACAATTTTTGAATACATATATTTATGATTTGCACAAATTTCAATGTGGTTTGTACAGTGTAAAAATAGAGAGACAACAAAAAGACCATGTATTAACCTGGAAGAGTTATAAATTTCTAACAGTGGTAATAATCGGTAAATTTAATCAACTTTCCTAGAGAGGTGTAGGTAATTTAAAATTTATTTCAACATCTAAAATTAACTTTGCAATTATAAACTACCTACCTACATTATTCTTCAAAATTCTTAATATAAATCATGTTCCTGAAAACACCACCAGATCATTTTCAATTCTAATTGGTTTAGTTGCATGAATCCATATTGTTCTCTCTGTTAAAGATTTTCACAGATATTGTTTAGATCTTCTACATCTTTTAACCATATTAATATTCCTGTTCTTCCTGGTTCCATTGCAACAATGGCAAACTCACCGATTCTCATTTCATACTTGTTCCCTAAAGTGATTTAATCATCTATGTAGTTCTAGCTCAAAGATGTTATTTCTATTACCAATATCTCTTTTTAGTTGTAGTCCTTATAAGTTATAAAAAAATCACTAGAGCAGTTTTAAAAATTTTTCTTTCCACTATAGGTACTTTAGAACAAATCCTTTATCTGCTATTTATGTAGGTAGTATCGGATATCATTACTATAAAATAAACAATAAACGTTCATTCCTGAAGACACAATATGCTTCACGTTTCTATTTTTATATTTTCTTTCATATTATGGGTGAATTTTCCCGAAGGACATCGCCCTCAAAAGGAATAGAAGAAGAATAAGAAAAAACTAATCAAATTATAGGTTAAAAATGTTAAATTATCCCAAATTTCAGTTCTGTGAACCCACCATAATTTGCCCAAATCGGCCAGCAGTGTTGCACTTCCGGTCTCCTTGGTGGAACAATTTTTTTAGTATGTTAAATATGGCCTATACCCTATCCAGTAAAATAATACAGATCAGTGATATAAACACAAGAGCGCTATTTTCCAAAAATCCACTGTCACTCTTGATATGGATTCTACTATTAAATTGTTTTTATTAAATTTATAAAGACACCAATATTTTACTATTTAATAAACTTTTAAAGTACCTACCCAATATACTACACAATAAATATAACTCCTCGAATATGCACTACCACTACCAAATTGTAAGGCACAAACATAAACACCTACTCAGAAAAGAGCAGTTATACAAATAAGTGTTTATAAAATATAAAATAATTATCGTAAATAGTTAAAGCGATACAAATCTAACTTCGTCGAAAGTTAGTTTTCAACTGTATTTGTGCCTGTGCTGACAATATTCAATCTGTAACCCGTCTGTCGTTTATTTACTTGAAACACGTTTTAAAACCATTAAACACAGAAAACGAAGTCATTAGGGAATAAATATATTCATTTTTTGAAAACTATCAAAAACGTATATTTAACGCATCATCTTTGTTTAACAAACAAATTTAATAAAGTTTACTAACAAATACCTAATAAATAATAAATAATTATTTGGTATTTAATACGCCGCCTATGCTGACTCTGTCGGAATTTTCATTCATAGATAACAGTGTTGATCATGCATATGACTCACCTTCTCCAATATTTTGTCTGAGTATAATGATAATCTTTCCTCTCCCCTAGTCTGTTCTCTCATACTGATAATTTTGAATAATAATAAACATTTTCATAACAACTTATATGAATTTATAGTTTCAGCAACTTCACCATCTTATCATGCTACAATTTTAATAACCAACATAACAAACTTTTGTCACATCACATTTAAGTCCTTAACATAACCCAGACATACACCTACTATTAGTAAATTTTTATGTATTTTTTTTTGTGGTACCTTATATAATGCCAAGAAAAATCTACAAAATAAACTGTAAAAATAATCTTAGTTGTAGCTGAATAATCTCGAAAGACAAGGCTTTATACGAAGAAGAAGGCAGGTCAACTGATTTTTGACAAAAAATCTAATATGGCATGCAATAGTAGTATTATAAAATATACATACATTTAATACGTATGAATTTAACTGCTTTGTGATATTTATGTTCTAAATAAGTCATTAATTTTTACAGTTATAAATTGTTGATGCAGAGCTGATAGGAATCAAGTCTCTATCTACTGTTCTAACATCAAAATTTCTATGTGCTTACAAAAAATTTTAAGTTCTCATCTTTAAATAAATGCAAATGATTTTAATATAACACATATTCAAATTCATGCAAAAACAAGTAACTATGGTTTCTTTATTTAAAAATATAACTAAACTAAAAGTCATTATCTGGGGTATACTAAATATGGCCAACTTAACTTTGGGGACCGCAAAAAAGAATAATTTGGGGTTAATTTGAATGTTCTTTTATTTATTTGATTTTTAACCGACTTCAAAAAGGCGGAGGTTCTCAATTCGTCGCAATATTTTTTTTATTTATGTTCAGCAATAATTCTTTAACACGGTGTCCGATTTCAATAATTCTTTTATTGTTAGAAAGGGGATACTTCAGAGGTGGTTCCATATAAATTTGTTTAAAATCTAATAATTGAGTTCATGAGAAAATCCTCAAACTCTTCATTTTTTTATGTATGTTTAGCGATAATGCTTTACCACCTTGTCCGATTTATATGATTCTTTTTTTGTTAGTAAGGGAGTACCTCAAGGGTGGTCCCATATAAATTTGGTTAAGATGTTGTGATGTCATTTGCACGTTTTTGAAGTCGGTTTTTTAAAATTTTTAATTTCTAATACTTGTGTCAAATATTTTTAACTTTTGTATTTACTAACATGTTTTTAATGAAAGGTCACATTGGGCCTTGTTAGAAACAATAGTTCTCAATAAGGCCCATACGTGTATTCTAATATGGCCCACCCTTGCTGCTTTAGAAAGTTGTTCAAAAAAGGTCAATTTCAAAAAATTTATTAAATATGTTGAACATATATTTTATAACCTGTCCAATTCAAGTTAAATACCAGTAAAAGTATTATGCCTAAAACCATGAAAGGTAATAACTACGAAACTTAATATATGCAGAATATATTAAATACTTAAAACTATGAAGTATAATCGTGGTAACAAGCAAAATCTAAAAAATAAGTAACAACTAATTCACAGAGAGAGCAAGTATAAAAAATAAAGAAAAAATTGCCTCTTGAATCGGAGCAAGTCGGAGAAATAAAGGTATCCATTTTATCCTTTCTAGTCAGACCCACACATTCTTTATGTTCACCTATACTCACTGTTCGAACTATTTTTAGTGCTGGAGCTTCTAGATCTTTTCTTGTCGTTTGCATTTTTCTGTAGATCAGTTCCTAGCTTATTTGCGACTGATTCCGTGACATGGCGTAGTAGAAACATTTTTTATTGTAAAGAAGTTGGGTTCTTATTTGCTAAGTGTGTATTTTCGTCGTTGTTTTCTTCTCTTCTGCTAAGCTCTGATGGCGCAAAGGCTGTCTTAGGATTTATATTTGCATTGTAAGGAAATATTCCACTTCCTCTAAATCCCGCCATTATATTTGCTGGTGAAGTAGCTTTTGGCCAAACGGCACTAAAAATTTTTCCAAATGTAATTTTATATGTGCGTCGGTTAGGTTTGTTGACCCAAAAATCAAAATTTCTTCATCCCAATATACCTCAAACAGGCAAATATTTCCTGTTGTGATTTTTTTCTGTATCATCCTTTTTTGCAAAAAGATTTTTGGTTACTTGCTGACCTCTATAATTTAGAGACTTCTTACGAGGTGTTATTTTTTTAAGTTCTATTTCAGGTGTTGGAAGCAGATCTTTAAAGGAGCCTTCCAACTCTGCAACATTCTTTTCTTCGTCTACATTTTGGTCGTCTGAATAAGTGTCATAAATTGACATATCTTCACTGTTCGAACTATTTTCAGTGCTGGAGCTTCAAGATCTTTTCTTATCATTTGTATTTTTCTGTATACCAGAAGTTTCTGCCTTATTTGCGACTGATTCTGTGACATGATGTAGTAGAAACATTTTTGGTTGTAAAGAAGTTGGGTTTTTATTTGCTGGGTGTGTATTTTTGTCGTTGCTTCCTTCTCTTCTGCTCAGCTCTGATGGCGCAAAGGCTGTCTCAGGAATTATATTTGGATTGTCGGGAAACATTCCAGTTCCTCTAAATCCCGTCATTTGCAGCTCGAACACTAAGCTTCGCACTACTGATGGAAGTCATTGCTGTCTTTAATTGCTGCTTACTCCACAAAGCTTTTTTTTAGGCGGCATGCTGAAATAACGACAAGAAATTTAATAAAAATATCAGATGGGTTTTAATAAGGCCCGGGCATTATTTAGGCCCACAAAACAGGGCCTTATTAGTATTTATCAAAGAAAGTCATGTTTTCAAAAATATATGTATCCAAAACTTGGTTTTTCTTCAATGTTTGGTAATTCTAACTTCACCATCATTAAAAAGAATATTCAACGAATGATTTCAGTCAATTTTAACTTAAAATACTCACCCGTTTTTAAAATAACGGTGCTGGCTTGGACAGGATCGGCTCAAGTTTTATATTGATTGATTACAAAACTTAACATACACGATGTTTTAAGTTAGCAGTCATACATTTTTAGAGTTATTCCCATATATAAAAAGTTCAAGTAAACATTTACTATTTTCAATTATTCGAAGATGGAATCTGCATCTATCAAGATATGATATAAAAAATGCTATATTTTCTTGAAAATGGTTGCTTCTTCATGGTACATATTTTGTAAGTTTTGAGCCCACTTAACGGGATCTTTCGGGTCCATAGTTCGATACTGCATATTATAAACAGCCTGTATAGTCCAAATCAATTTATGGATCGCTTTCGATCAATTTAATTTAAATTATATAAAGTTTTCAGTCGATATTTTGACAGTACTGGAAGTGGATCTTCAAGTTGAATATAAAAAACAAACACGAATTCTACTTATTTCAGCCATAAGATAATAAAAAAATATTGTATACATTTAAAAAATTAATATTTTGGTATATCAAAATTTAAACTTTTTTTTTCTTTTCCTGCATAATAAAGAATAATTTAGTGTCATGTAATAGTTAATTGCTACTTTCTTCAACATAATTCATTTAAAAAAACTTTAAAATTTAAGTTCAAATAATAGCTATTTGTGTATTAGGAGCGAAAAGTGATACGCCAACGAACTTTTCGCTCAAAATACACACAAGGTTTTTTCTATAATCACACTTTTTTATGAAATAGATATAGAAACTACAAATTTGTCGTAAGTAGTATATAATGTGTTGCCTATACCTACGTTAACCATAAAAAAGCAGTTGATATTCAAAGTCTATGTTAACTTGGATAATATAACAAAAAAACATGTAACTACGTACAAATAACTTGAAAATCATTTATTAAAAAGAAATATTATTGTATTGCAGCTAATTTACATCAGATGAGCAATAAAGCTGTCACTCAATGTCAGTTCGCGAAAAACGTCAACTTTGCACTTATATTTCGAAGCGCAAAAGCCTACTTTGGATAGTGAATGTAGAACAATATTCTATGTTGTTATTTTTTTTATATATATATATATATATATATATATATATATATATATATATATATATAACCAATTTTAGCTATAACACTATTATACATGTTCTTCGGTAGCTGAAATAAAAGAAGTGGCACCCTATTTAAAATAATACAAGTAACATCTACTTCCGTTATAAGCGGAATTGCCAGGGAGCTATTCAGTTATCCTGACAACACTGCAGCAAACAAATACTTGAATATGACTAGACAGGATCTGCGCCTAGTCACAGGCATTCTGACTGGTCATTGCCAAGTACGAAAGCATCTCCATATCATGGGGCTGTCAGAATCCGCACTCTGCAGAGGGTGCGAACAAGAAGATGAGACCATCGAGCATATACTTTACGATTGCCCGACGCTCTTATTTATTAGAAGATTTATGTTCGACGAGTATCGGCTAACACCGGCCGATATAAGAGAAGCACCTCTTGGCGACGTTGTCAACTACATAAAATCTGTAGGCTGGCTCTTGTTGCACAAACTACTATTAATGTCTGAAGCTAATAAATATGAATAAATTTAAACTCAGAAGGAAATCCAACCTCTTAAATGTGGCCATCTTCGATGAGACAAATAAAACTCAAAGATTTTAAGTTTTATTTGTTTCATGAATAAATTTCCTGAAATATTAAAAAATCTGTTTTTTATTATTCCAAATTCTGAATCACAAATCAGTCTTACTAAAATGTTTTTTTTTAATTCATTTGATGTGTTACGCCTATGGTTTATAGTATGTTAGTATAGTATAGTAATAATTTTATTGCCGTTTCCAATATTTAATTTTGAAATTTAATTAATCAATTGATTTCCAATTTTCTCTATTTTATTTACACTTTCTAACGATATTGGTTTATAAAAGGAACGATGATTATTAAGTTTTTAATTGTTTCCTAAAAATGACCATCTAAAGATATTATTTCTTGTTATAAGTTATTCAATTATTTTATAATTTATTAAATAATAAAGAGGAAAGGTAAAAATTTAACTGTAACTATGAAAAAATTGGATATTTGGATATTTATTTATTCTATAATAATAATGAAGTATTTATATTTTCTCTATTTTTAATACCTTCAGTTCTGAGATATTCCAGGTTTAGGTGCTTCTACAAATAAAAAATGCAGTTAAAAAATAAATGTTCTACCCTCTATTCACACACAATTCTTACAGGAAAGATTTTACGCCGATTCTTGCTCTTCTTAACCCTATTATCTCATATATCTATTCATCTATAATAAAACCATTCTTAAATTCAAATTTAAATAGATTAACCTCCAAAGTCATTAACTTTGCAACTCTGGCTTCGGAAACAGTAGCATAAATTCAAACAAGAAAAAAAATCTTTCATAATCGGTTAGTTTATGAGAAAAATGGCGACACACAACAACTTTTCCTCGAAAGTGAAACCAGGCGCAATTTATATTTTAACAACATGATGCTGCATGCTGCACCCAGAAATTACTTAAAAACAAGTGACTAAAAGTAATAAAAGTTCGTCTCTAAATGCAGCTATACGTGATCGAATGTTAAATGAGAAAACTTTTGCTCTTTTGTTGTTTTATTAGCGATGATAATTTTTAAGGAGCCAGTATTTATACACGGCAAGTAAGTAAGTGAGAGTGATGCTTTTAATTGACGATGCACGGACGTACCTGGTAGGATCGTGGCCCACCCCTCTTTTGGATGTCAAGTTGAACAAATTTTACTTACAGAAGGAATCGATTTAAATATATGACACCGCCGTGAAAGTATCTACCATGGAGGTATGTATACCTACTAAGATACGAGTTATTACAGATAATACCTTTGGGCGGGGTTTAAGAAAATATCTAAGCAAGTATTTAAGTTTCGTGTGCAAAATTAAAAGTTTAAACAAATAAAATAGTGGGGATTTAGAGCAACAGTGCGATAAATTAATTAAATAAAAAGCGGTAGTTTTTTTTTTTCAGAGCTAAAAGAAACAAAATTAGTATGGGACACGTAAAGGGGTCTATTCTGTAACAATTCCTTTATATTTAACGGCCTTTAAAAATATTGGCGGCCTATAAAAATATGTTTGTATTCGTTAATTTACTTCTGTCATTATTTAAACAGATTTCTTTAAGATAGTCCTCTAATGTATTTTAAAGATCCGTTTAAATAATGACAGAAGTAAAGAAGAAAATATTTTTAAAGGCCATTAAATATAAAGGAATTACTACAGAATAGACCCCATTTACTGTTAAATTGCTCTAAATCTAAACTTTATAAAGGCTAAATATATATCATTGTCATTCATTTCCTTACTATCTGCATTTGCGAAATTTGTAAAACATAATACATGCGTTATGTTCAGATAAATATTTTTTCTATTAAATAACCAGATATACGCATAATAAACAAACGTTTCTCTAATATGTCATCGCTGCGATAAACAAGTCTTTTCTCTACACTCTGAGGTGGGTTATTCAGTGGTTAGAGACAAATTGTATTTTACGAAATATAATACACGAATTATACTAAAATGTTTTTGTTAGTTTGCTTAGCACCTAGCTATATTTCAGGCAACAAGCAATTTATCTTTATTATAAGAAAAATTAAAATATCAAGCAATTACGCAATAGTGGGATACCCTGTATATGAAAAACACCCTATATACTTACTTTATCCTTAGAATTGTAACCTCTATAACTAATGTAATAATGTATATTGCTTTATATATTGCTTATACATTAACTGTATTTATAATAATAAAAATATAGGAAAAATTATTTCTTATGCAGATGATACTGTCATTATCTATAAGGGGGAGAGCTGGAAAGAAGTCTTTCTAAAAGCTGAGGATGGTTTGAGTAAGATAAAGATGTGGCTTGATAATAGTCTTCTGACTCTCAATGTCTCCAAAACAAAATTTATTACATTTTCACTAACAAATGCTGATCAACCAAATCAACAGATTTTAAAGCTTCACAATCATAACTGCAATAAAGGACCGATTTGTCAGTGTGTAACGATACAAAAAGAAAATAAAATAAAATATTTGGGGTTAATGGTTGATCAACATCTGAGATGGAACGAACATGTCATTTTTTTAAACAAGAGATTAAGAAAACTTATATATTTATTTTATCAAATTCGAGATATTCTTAAAAAAGAACTCTTACTACTTATTTATAATGCCTTGGCTGAGTCGCTGCTAAGATATGGCATTCTAATATGGGGTGGGCTTCTAGACAACGCTCTCGATGGGCTGGACTCGACACAGAATACGTTGATAAAAATATTGTTCAGAAAGGACCTTAGATATCCAACAAACCTATTATATAAAGAATTAGACATTTTCAATATTAAACAACTATATATTTACCAAACATCTTTATGGGCAATTTCTAATACTGAAAAACTTCCTAAGCTTTTACACACTACTTCCACAAGAGCTCTACTAAATAAGCATATGCCAATTCCTCTTTTTAAAAAAATGCACACCCAAAACTTTATCTCGTATTTTGGCCCCAAAATATATAACCTAATTCCTACATACATAAAAAATATTACAAATGAACGATCTTTAAAAAATGAACTTAAAATATTTGTACAGAAAAACTACAGTAAAATTAAGAAGGAAATATTTAATGTTTTATATTAATTTCATGCTACATAATTACATATTCTTCAGTATCAGAGAGTAGCCTTTCTTTTCTTTTTCTTTATTAGTCTTGTATTTTATATTTTTATAATTTATAATTTTTATTATTTTTGCTATTTTTATAATTTCTGCTAATTTTTATTTGTATAATTGTTTTGATTTTTGTATTTCCATATTTCTCTATCTTTTTCTTTTTTTTTTTTGTTGTATTTTAAAATTCTAAATTCTTTGTTTTTGTTTCTATAGTATATACTTAGATACAATTTAAACAGCATTTATAAAACGTAAAAAAAGCTAATATAAAGATTCCGCACACAAACTTTGTTTAGGCGGGTCTTAAAAAATTGTTAAAAAATGTAAATTATTTTAATGAATAAATTTGATTTGATTTGATTTGATTTATCAACTTCCTACAACCTCTCTTTAGATGGCGCCCAACGATGACATACAACCCAGCTAGCACAAAAACATCCCATCTACGTTAATAAGCTGCAATTTTAGGCTCTTTAAACTCGCATGCGATTTACTTTTAATATCTATGCAATCTCCGAATGTCCGCAACGGCAAGACTTTAATAGCACATCTCGTAGAGGTTACAAAGTGAAGTTCGGAAAACATTACACTAACACTTTTAAGGTACTTTCCACGAAAGTTGCTCTGAAACGTTTTATAGATGTTATAATGTGAATTTATTCTACAGCATTATACAGTGTGTCCACCGGATAGACTTGACAATACTTGCAAAAATATTTATTTTAAATTTAAAATTACATCTTCATAATTTCTTTTGCTTGTTAAATAAATACGATTAACGTTGAGAAATTATTAAAAAGACCTTTTTTGAAAAATTTAAAATAAATATCTTTACAAGTATAGTTATGTCTATCCTTGGATACAATATATGTAAAATAGTATATTGAGGAAATAGTAAAATCTGAAGAAAACAAAATAAAAAATTGTATAAATTTATTATTAAAAAGCTTTTGAAATCAAGTACCAATATCATACAAGTATAGGTAGGTATTAATAATATAGGTAACACAATTACACATATGTGTGATACCATAAGGTACTATAAAACACTGACAAATTGGACAAAAGTAGGTATAAAGGGTTTATAAGGAATATATCAAAGGTTCACTAGAATCGAAAAGACTGAACGCTTGCACGAAAGAGTATAATAAGGTACCTATATTGCAAAGGTTCACTAGTAGCTAAAATGGTGAACGATTTTACAAAAGTAGTAAAAAGAGTATTTATATAAGGTATATTTCAAAGGTCACTAGATTTTTATTAAAATGGAAGATGTACGATGCTAAAGAAACATATTTGCCTACAACTGGTACTAATCATAGTTTTAATACGATATAACTTGCTTAAACTGAATATCGATAAATGTAAAGTCATAGGTTTTAATAAAATAGCTAATATCATTATGCATGATTATGTCATTGCAGGTTCTGAACTAAGTGTTGAGCAAACTATAAATGATCTTGATGTTATTTTTCACAGAGACCTATCGTTTATTCCTCATTTGGAAGAAATTGTAAATAGAGCTTTTCGACTGCTGGGCTTTGTCAAAAGGAACACCAAGCACATTTATGACATGGCAGCTCTGAAGAGTCTCTACAACTGCTTAGTTAGAAGCATTTTAGAATACTGCTCAGTGATTTGGGCACCTAACTACAATTGTCATATTGATAAATTTAAAATTGCAAAGTAAATTTTCGAAATATCTATTATATAAACATAGGCTTCCATTGCAAAATATAAATTACCAAACCAGAATTCTGTTGAGCGGACTTAAGAGTTTGGAATGCAGATGTCAGACATTGCTTGTTTTCCTGTATAAGTTATTGAACGGTTTGATTGATAGTGACAGCCTGGTATATTTTTTTAGATTCCTTGTTCCTGCCAGACTTACTAGGCAGATTAAACTATTTTGTGTAAATACTCATAGAACTAACTAGGGACAGAATTTATTTGTAGACCGACTTATGTCCATACCAGAGATAAGTCCATACAACATATACTTTGAGGCAAGAAAGAGGTCCGACACGCCCAACATAGGGCGCGGCCATTTTGAACCCTGTGACACAGTTTACAGCTAAAGAATCAGATCGCTCATTCTGCGTCGGCACTTTTGATCTCAATGTTTCAGTTTATACACTGTGCAACTCAGATAATACAATATATGACAACCGCCTATAATAAAACAATAGTCTTCTGCGTATCCTGAATTTGTATGCCTGGAGTGGATGTTATTTTGGAACTTTCAACTGGTCCGAGTGAGTTAACTGATTCTTTAGCAATAAACTGTGACTTCAAAAATAAAATTCACTGACACTGACAGTAGCAAGCAAAATATCAGGTGCGTTTTAATCATCCGCTTCTGCTTCCGGAATTGTCGGTTTAGTCGTTTTAACCTGTCAGATTAAAACAAGAAAACCGATAATTCCGAAGCAGGAGCGGATGATTAAAACGCACCTATTAAAAATATTGCGCCAAGATGTAGGCAACACGTAATAAGGGTTAAAAATGGCGGAGTTTTCTATCTCCTTTTAAAAGGCACTCAAAAAGCTGCGCAGTGCGACCATTCTCCGTATAGTAAAAGAAAATCAAAGTATGTGCCATACAATAAGTAGTTTTCAAATTATGACATTTCAATAGATTTTCTTAAGCGTCAACTTTCATTACACTCATGTACTTTGATTTTCTTTTACTATATGGAGAATGGTCGCACAAGGGTCGCACTGCGCAGCTTTCTGAGTGCCTTTTAAAAGGAGATAGAAAACTCCGTCATTTTGATCCCTTATTACGTGCTGCCTACATCTTGGCGCAATATTTTTAATAGGTGCGTTTCAATCATCCGCTTCTGCTTCGGAATTGTCAGTTTTCTTGTTTTAATCTGACAGGTTAAAACGACTAAACCGACCTTTAAACCGACAATTCCGGAAGCAGAAGCGGATTATTAAAACGCACCTGATATTTTGCTTGCTGCTGTGAGTGTCAGTGAATAATATTTTTGGAGTCACAGTTTATTGCTAAAGAATCAGTTAGCTCACTCGGATCAGTTGAAAGTTCCAAAATAACATCCAGTCCAGTGATACAAATTCATCATACGCAGAAGACTGCTGTTTTATTATAAGCGGTTGTCATATATTGTATTATCTGAGTTGCGCAGTGTATAAACTGGAACAATGAGATCAAAATTTATATAATTATATCTTCTCGTTTACAATGATTTATTTTTATTATAGTTGGAAACTGAAATATTGCAATCTAAAACAACAGACAATAAATTAGAAAATAAGTTTCTACTTTATTGAAAAGAAGAAAAGAACCTACCAAACTTATTCAAACGTATAAATAGTTTAAAAATTACAAGTTCTTTAAATTCTCAAATAGATACCACAAAAAAATGACAAGTGACATTTTTTGATGTTTTGTTGACTTATGACAAACGAATGGCTACGTTCGAACACAAGATCATGTTTATAGTACTTCTCGTGGATACTTTTTTAGCAAATTACTTTATTACGTTGTGTTATCATAACAAATAGATGTTTCGCGAGGTTTTGATTTCCCTCAACAACTTCTCATGAACGTTGCAATTACGTTGTATGGTAATGTTATTACGGTCCCTTAAAATAACATCTCCGAAAGGCTTGGCAACGTTATGTGCTAGCTGGGAAGTATTTTCATAAATTGACAAATGTCAATATTTGAAGTTGGTGAGAACATATTTCCCAGTACTTACTTTAAAATTTGGTACTTTACTCTTTATTCGTTCTTATGTTTTCCGTCTTTATTTTCTTTTAGTTATTATCTACATTTCACAAAATTACAATACAAATAAATTGCAGAATCTTAATCTTTTAATCTAAAACCATGTAAAACCATGTAATGCATGAAGTGATTATTTTTAAATATTCTTGTCCAAAAGATACTATGGAGCAATTATCTCAGAATTTGCAATGGCTGTAATTAATATAATAACATGTTTGTAGTTCTGGTTCGTCTTAGTTTTGTCTTTTTCTACCTACAAAAGGGTTTTCTTATATTTATTTGTTTTTGGTTTATAGTTTATATAGTAGGTAGATATGACACTGACAGACTTCAAAAAATGTATTTAGGGGGTCCCAAAACGCAAACATCCGTCGAAAACTTTGAATCCAAAAAAATCCTTACTGGACACAAGAAAATAAAAATGCGTGCAAGTGTTCTACGCAGTTACCAAACGCTTATACAACGTTTTATGTCCATCCATTTCAGCCATAAAATTCTATCAGACGCGCTCCTTTAATGAGTTGCATCATCGGAAGCGAAAAAACTCGTTTAATATTCAAAAGAACACTGTAGGAATCCGGAATACTCTGTATATGGAACGGCGCATCCGCTTACTTACTAGGTACGAGACCACGACACCGACAACGACATGGGATAACTTTCACTCTCGACAACAAGATACTTTCGCATTGCAAACAATATCACAACAAGGCTGTTTGTTTTGGCGTGTCTGTTTGTTTTTTCTTTTTTTTTTATAATACTTTTGAAATTTGCGAAACCAGTTTTCAGTTACCGGAGAACTTTCTATTAACCCTAGAATACTGGAGCGTTTTAGACAAACATTAATACTTGACTAACTTAATTTTGTTAAAGCCCTAATTTTGAAGAAAAATAATACTAAATGTATACTTTTAAGTGCATAGAAAATTATAGAATGCATAATGCTGTAATCTTCTAGGTGTTCTTCATATATATCATGCTTGCACTGACTACAATTCAAGAAAAGAAGTCGAACCACTATCAGAACTATCGCCGCCCAATTTTTTTTAATTATAATATTAATAACGCCTTGAATTAAAATAAATCGTGCCTTTGTTTTCATTGATTTATTCAAAGCTTTTGGTATTGTCTATGGTGATTTCTTATTTAAACAATTAGAAGACCGTGTTTAAAACTTTTAAAAAGAATATTTAATAAACAGACAGCAATGTGTAAGAGTAGATACACGTCCTAATTGAAACACTTTAATTTGGGATACCGTAAGGTGCAGTCCTAGGGCCTCTTTTGTTTAACATTTACGTATATATAAATGAAATGATAAATTATCCATATCTCAAATGTGGTCAGGTTTATTCTTTACATATTTATATAGTTTTACTATTGTTGCCAAACTAAGGCCACGTTCTAGGTTTTTCTGATAACGCAGCTATTCCTTACGATCTTAAAAAAAATAAATTCATTTCAAAAATGTAAAGAAATGATTGAATTATAAACTACTTAGCTATTTTAAACCCTTCTCGTTAAATATAATTATTCAAAAATCAAGCAATTCTTGTTAGTATTCACTTTTACAAACATTAATGAATGAATTACCTATACACATATCAAAGATAATTATCTGTTTATTCAAATTAAAATATCATTTCTCCTACTGTACTGTAAACTTGACAATCGCCGCCTTCGGCTATTCTTGACCGCAAGACCGAAGAAATTGAAGAAATGTTGTTATTATGTCACACAGTTTGTAGCACAATACATCATTAAGAAGGAAGTTAGCAAAATATTTATTAGCAATTTGAGAGAAACACTTTTTTTATTTTAATGACAATTTAAAAAACAATGAATTAATATCCTCTTTCTTTTTCAGATCCATCTAATAGTAATCGCTGCAACCATCTTCGGCGTTCTATCAGAGGAAGCAGTTGAAGAAACTAACGATGTATCATCTCTTTCATCCAAAATCAACCTCGACTCAAATCTCAGAAGAGCTCTCTTGAAAGCTTTAACAGAGCTTGAAAATGAAGAAAGTCACAAAGCTCAATTTTCATTAGATGATGATACTAGAGAAAAAATAGTAGAAAAAGCATCAGCTGCGTCGGTCTCAATATTTTCCAATGGAGAAAGCGTCACTATAGCACCAGTTTCTACTAGTACCATTAGTACTAGCACTACAACAGAACAGGTTACAGTGCTATTTCAAAAAAGCGAAAGTCATCAACAACCATCAATTACTACTATTGAAAAAGCTGATGAGAATGAAAGTATTCAAACTAGCGCTAGCAGCAATTTCGCCAACCAACCTTTCGGTAAAGAGAGTCAAGATGAAAAAGGTGAAAAAAGTACCAACCAAAATTCAATCTACAACAACGATAAATATATAACTAAATCGCAAAAAATAACAACTCCAGCACCTAGAGTGACGACACAAGAAAACGAAGCAAAAGTGGAAAACATTCAATTCTTCTCAGCCCCGCTAGTAGCAGCTTTTACAGTCCACCAAGACGAAGCGGGCCTACCAAAAAAAGTAGAACCAATATTCAAAACGCACATCCCGACTAAAACCCAAGAAGACATCATTATAGAAAAAGAACAACAAATTAAACAAGCGAAACAACAAGAACAAGTCCAATTGCGCCAACAGCAACAAGAGAAGATTCGGTTGGAGGATTTGAAGCGACAGCAAGAGAAATTGCAACTGCAGGAAAAATTGCAATTGCAGCAGAAGCAAAAAGCTTTGGAAGAAGAGATATACAGGTTGAATTTAAGTTTGAGGCAGCAACACCAGATTTTCTTGAAGCAACAAGAGGAATTACGAGTTAGAAACAATGTTCAATCTTTCATACCTATTACCAATCCAGACAGACCAAGTTTGAACCAACAGCAGCAACTTCCTTTCAATAACCAACAACAGCAAGGTTTTAAAACTCAAAATTCTCAAACGACAGATAGGCCAATTTTAAACCAACTACAGGCAGTTCCATTCAATAACCAACAACAGTCTTTTAAACCTCAAAATGTCCAATTTAATCCTTTGGTAGAAGCTGGAAAATTACCAATAAACGCTCAATTTCTTCCTGTTAAAGGACCTGTGGATTTCCGAGTACCATTTGCTCTTAACAACAATTTTAACGGTCAAACCAACCCAAACAACTTTAATCAGCAATCCAATTTCAATCTGAACCAACAGAATCAGAGCAATTTCAGAGTACCATTTGCTCTTAACAACAATTTTAACGGTCAAACTAACTCAAATAACTTCAATCAGCAATCTAATTCCAATGTAAATCAACAGAATCAGAGCAATAGAGTTTTTAGACAAAACGTTGGTGTAGGAAATTTTGGTTTTAACGATTTCAATAGAAATAATAATTTTAATAGAAACACCAACAGTTTTTCAATTCAACCAGCTATAAGTCTAGATACGTTTGGATCTCAAGCTCAGAATAATCGATTTTTCAGATCTAACTTGGAGTCTTCACTTACAGCTCCTCAGCCACCACAGACATCATTCTTGCAGCCACCAGCGCAGCAACAACAAGTGCAGAATACAAGGTTCTTTCGGTCCAACTTAGAAGGGTCCTTTTCGTCACCGAATAATAATGGGCACAATAATTTCCAGTTGGGCAACTTGTTGTACAACTCTGGAGCCTTTAGAGGGAAATCTTCTGAGGATCTGAGCTTAATCACCAAGGTTTTGGGATTGAATCATTATCAAGGTGGAAACGGAATATCGCTGAGACCCGAGCTGAGGCAGCAATTACCAAGAAATTTTTGAATGAGATGATGGAGGTCTGGAAATATTTATTTATTATGTAGTGCAGTTTAGTCATAATTTGTTAAGTCATTTAATTTAGGTCTGCCATCTTTGGACTATGTTTGTGTTCCCGTGCCAAAAATAGTCTGTTTCGACTTTGAGATGATTGTACAGTAATTGTACGAAAAAAATAGAATTTGACTTTTTGAAGAAAATATACAATACTAGCCAAACGTCACCTCCCGCCTGTGTTTTTTTTGAATGATTAAACTTAAATTACTGAAATCCAAACAAAATTATGATGGTTGAATTGGTTTTTTAAAAACGATGTGTCAATTGCCATAGGACCCCGTTTAAAATGGTTCTTTGTCACACTGACAATGTGGCGCCAACTATAACGATAACGTTAACAGCTTTATATCCATTAATTTTCACATTCCAAATTACATTAATTTAAGTATAACTGTTTAAAATATACAGGAGGGGAGGGAACTTTTCGCTAGCACTGTATACATATTTAATTATCATTTGGATCAGTTTGGTTTTATTTAAAATAATTTATTGGTCGTATCTAAGAAACTATGTTGTGTTTTTTGAAAAATATTTCCTTATAGTATAAGATATTTAATGATTTCACAGTTCTTTATTGTTTTTTATCATTCCTTTAAAATTTTTACCATTTTCTTTGCAATCCTTTACTATTTTTTTAAATTTTTATAGATATTATATGATTAATTATTGTGTTTTGGTAATTATCATATCTTTTTACCAATTTTACTATAATTGTTAAAAATTTTTTACATAAAAATGTTGTTTTGTAGTTTATTTTTTAGATTTTGCCAATTTTTTAAGTTTGTACGTAGTTTAGACATCCTTACCAATATTTAAAATTAACAAATTGGCATTTTTACTATTTTGAGATTGAACATTTTCTTACCGTTTTTATTTACAGTCAAATACCACTATTGTAGAGAGTGACTCACATTTTTAACATAGACCTTTGTGGGTCTGAGGGGATAGGAAATCGACGAGTCATAGGCGTGCGGTTATTATTAACAATGATCTTCCGCATTTTAGAACGAATTGGTTGTCACAAAAAGGTTTTTCCTATTTTAAAGTTGCACAAGGTGAGGAAAACCGGCAATAATAATTATCGAATAAGTATATACAGTGAGCACCATAAGTCTTACCCCCCCTATCTAACTCATTACTGGAGTCTTGTTAGTAAAATTGCCGAGACAGGTCGATTTTTGATTTCTACAACGTATATTTTTGTATGATTAGTTTACCCTTAATTTCATCCCTTACTGGAGGGGAGCAACCTTTTTGAAAAATTTAAATGGCATGGGGTGGTGAGTGATAGCTCATTTGAAAGGGGGTTTTATTCTCTATTCAACCGTGCAAAAAATTTTAAATTTGCTTCATTACGTGTTGATTTATTGATGTTTAAAAATAACAAAACCTCACAAAATAGGAAAGCAACTAAACTAACAGTGACCTTCTAATGGCAAAAAGTCTTACTTCACGTCTGAACCAAAACCGAAATCATGCAGGGCCGAATTTTAATTCTAAGGATGAGTGCGCTACGTTAATTTCCATTATTCTGAAACAACAATTAGTCGAGAATTATTGAAGCAAATTTCAAAATTTTTTTACACGGTTGAATAGAAAATAAAACTCTCTTTCAAATGAGCTATCAATCACCACCCCATGCCATTTAAATTTTTCAAAAGGGTTGCTCCCCTCCAGTAAGGGATGAAATTAAGGGTAAACTATTCATACAAAATTGTACATTGTAGAAAACAAAAATCGACGTGTCTCGGCGATTTTCCTAACAAGACTTCAGTAATGAGCTAGATAGGGGGGTAAGACTTATGGTGCTCACTGTATAAATTCAAATGTATATACGATCCCTGTCTCAGTGAAGTTGGCTTAACTGCCAAAACCATGTTTTTTAAAGAAATTTGCCATATTAACGAAAAACGTATTAAAAACTGTAATATTTCTGATAACATATGATATGTTTATTCAATTTTTTGGTGATTTGTAACTGTTCTACACGCCTGCTGTGGTATGGAGCGTTATCTATAACAATAACAGATCCTCGTTCGATTTTTAAAAGAATATCTGAAAACAATTCCTGTCTCTGCTGATGAAATCCCTATCAGCGCGCCTATGACACCGCTTCAACGATAACATCCAAGCAAGATTCAAATGCATTGTTGCCAATAACATAGCTTTAATCTGCGACGACAGTGTGGATCTCGGACATTATCTACCGTTAGATAAAGATGCAAACTAATCGCTTGGAAGACGTTTGAACAGTTTAAAAATAGACCAGTCGAATTATTAAAATTATTTCAACAAAATGATATCTGTTCTGGAGGTAAATAATAAACAAATGAATTAGTTATTCAAAAAATTAGCGATCTTCTTATTTTTTTTTTTAAATTATCTGAACGTATAGTCTTTGAAGAGTGAGTAGAAGAAAAAGGTTTTAGTAGAAGAAGAAGGTTTTTATAAATTCGTTAGAGATTAAATAAATTTTTTAATACCCCACTAATTTGTTTATTAATTAATACTGAATATTTCTCCTTTTGTTGGTATTCAAAAAAGCAACAACTATTAAAAATAACTTTTTTTGTACAGGGTAAACATCTTATTTGATTGGCCTATACAATTTCTTTACAACATGAGTCACTATCTACAATTGTGGTATTCTACTATAGGTTTTGACAGTTTTTTACAAGTTTCCATAAATCAGGTATTACTTTTTATAGATTTTGACTAATTTTTACAAATTGTTCTTCAATTTTACTAATTTTATTATTTTTTGAGAGTTTTAACATATTTTTACAAATATTACTATTTTTAACAGATTTCTATCAATTTAAGCCAATTTAAACCAATTTTTACCAATTATTTTTACCAGCTTTTAACTTTTTTTTTAAATTTGAATCAATATGAACCAATTTTCACCAATATTGCTAATTTTAAGGAATGGTTACTATTTTTTATCATTCGTTACTATTTTTTGATAGTTTTGGGAGATTTTAAATTATCCTTACCCATCTTACTACTTTTGACAGATTTTTACCAATTTAAACCAATTTAAATCAATTTAAAGCCATTTAAATCAATTTAAAGCAATTTTAAAATTTGTTTACCAACTTTTATTTTTTTTTTAAATTTGAACCAATGTGAACCAATTTTTATCAATTAATATGAATGGTTACCATTTCTTACTAATTTTTGTTATAATTTTTTGATAGTTTTGAGATATTTTACTTATTTTTACAGATGTTTACTGCCTTTGATAGATTTTTATCATTTTAATAATTTTTACAAGTATTACCTATTTATACCAATTTTTACAATTTTTTGCAATATTTTGATTGTTCCTTAAATTTTTAAAATGTTTTTATAATTTCTTTTAGTATAATGAATTTACATTGATATAATTGTAATTAAAACTTTACATATTTTTTACACATTTTTTTTTTACTTTTTCGGCATTTCAAATTTTTTGATCACCCAAAACTTTTAACATGTTTTTAAAATACATGTTTAAGTTTTCATCATTTGGCACTCACCTATTTATTATCAATTTTTTCTTTGAAAGTTTTTCCTTAGATACGACCCACAATTGCTAAGCCAACTATTTTTAGATATTAAAAAAAAAATTATTTTATATACATCCTCAATTATATATTTATTTATAAGATATTGATTATCATTAATTTAATATGTCATAATTAATAATATTTTACTCAATAAAGTTTATACATTACATTATTATTACAGAATATAATTTTAAAATAAAGTGCTTCAATTTTTATGATTTAAATATGTTTATTTTGAAAATGTTATACAATAAGTTTGTTTATCATTTTTACCATAGTTTTTATTTTACAAATGTACAAAATATTTTTGTTTTAAATAAGATTTAGTAATATGACTGACTTATTGCAGATATTATTAGTAAAATCATTAATATCTTAGAGGCATGATAATGAATTAATGAAATTGGATTAGGAACCTACCGAACACCTTAAAAATTTATAATGTAAAATTTTAAAGAAATATTAACAATAAAAAAACTAAAGACTGCTTTAGACTATACAATTTCTTGCACAAGATTTCATACAATTTCTTGTACAATTTAAATTGTGTAGTATCATACAGTAAATGGTTTTAAAAAATCTGATTTTTCAAACAATTTACTCTATGTTACACAATTTAAATTGTACAAGAAATTGTATCAAATCTTGTACAAGAAATTGTGTAGTCTAAAGCAATCTTTAGGGTAGAGAGACTTTGAATTTTTTCTATACCTTCGTCGAAAAGTATTTATTTTGAAAATATTTAAAAGGAATTAAAAAAACATTTACGCCCCATTCTGTATTAAATCTATGAAATTGTGCTGATTTTTATTTTAATAAATATCTAGTTTTTGAATGGGAGGATTTTCCACCTTTTGGTCTTAATCGTCTCTGTAGAGTGCTGCCTTATCGTTGCATATTTAAATCTCTCAATGTTCTCAAGACACATAATATCAGCACATATAGATACAATTTAATATTAGAAAATCCTTAAAATATTTTTTTGTTTTTCGAGACGTCCGGTTTGCTCTTAATTATAACTATTCACTATAATACCTAAACTTTGAGGTTTTTTTGTCTTCACCACCACATTTTCGTGTTGCATACTCTACCTATATATGGAGTTTTTTTGCACTTAGGCAGTTTCCGAAAGGCAACCGAGACCTTTGGTGGTAACTGAATAATCCAATTACATTAATTTATTAATGCATTATATTTAATGTAGAATATAAGAAAAAATTTAACATTTTTGATTTTTCAAATAAATTTGTGTTTATTTTTGTAAATACCATAGTTTTTGTTTGTTATATATTTTATTGAATTAAAAAAAAAATGTATTTGATAATTTCCCTTAATAAAAGTTTTGTTACTTTTGTCACTTTTTACTTCTACCTCTACCACTAAATTGTCTCTTTTTTATTGAGAAGGGGGAGCATATTGTATACTTAAACCGAAAGAAATTGAAACAGAAGCTTTTTAGTTGTTAATCAATACAAATGCTTTCCATTTTGGTGTACCCAGGGTCGTTGAAACAATATGTGTAGGTCGTGCGGCGCACGACGGCGCTTGTTTGTAATCGTCCCCCATATTTAATTAAATTTTGACTGCACCAGAAGGGGTTTCTGTTATTTTAAAATTTTTAAATTGTTTGTAATTGTCCCCCACGTCTTATTAAATTTTGACTGAACCAGAAGATGGAAAAAATATTCAAAACATATGTAGTGCTTGTGCTTAAATGATAGAAAATATAAAAAAAAATATTTATATATAATATGTTTCATGTAGACAATTTTACAAATAAATATTTTACAATTTTTACAATTTAGGAGACCTTTTTAAATGTAATCTACTAACTGGCATATGTAACAAAGATGAAATAATCTTATTGTGTAACAAGATTGATAAATTGATTTTTCAAATAAATTATTTTTTTTTTTTTTGTAAATACCATAGGTTTTGTTTGTTTTATATTTTATTGAATTAAAAAAAATGTATTTGATAATTTTCCTTAATAAAAGTTTTGTTACTTTTGTCACTTTTTACTTCTATCTCTACCACTAAATTGGGAAGGGGCAGCTTGTCCCCCATGTCTTATTAAATTTTATGTAAATCAAAAAGTGTTAAGCTTAGAGCTTTGGAACAACGAGGATATTTGATCCATTGGTCAAGTTTTACAACATCAAAATTTCGTCAAATTCTGACTGAAGGGTATTTTACATTTAAAACGTGCCCCCTACTTTAGTAGTTATTTAAAGTAATAAGGCGCTTATTTAGCCACAACTAGATCGAAATTATTGGCTCCAGTCGCGTGATTTTAGGAACAAAGGGTCCTCTCCAGTGATCTGTATTATTTTACTGGATAAGATATAGCCCCGCTTCAAAAAATTGGCCGATTTGAGCAAATAATATGGCGGACCGGATGTTATTTAACAACCTCTATTTCCATTTGTCATTTAATTGTCAACAAGTTACGAAGAAGACGTGTTTTTATTGTGGAAATCGAAGTAAAAACAATATCTGTACCCTTCGTAAATAAAACTATTATATTTATAATAATTTGTTAAAAGATCTATTTTGTCGGAACAAACTGAAACAATTACTAATTTAGACATTATTATACAAGCATACAAGAATACAAATAATATTTCTTAATTAAATGAGAAAATTGAAGTGAATTTTAACGAATATTACTAAATTAAATAACGTTTTTGTTATTTGAGGTTCCCTATAGAATTGGAGCTTTTGGGAAAAATGGCTGAAGAGTATGGATATGAACAATTTTAATGTTTTAAGTGCAGGAATACGATTATGTTCAGACGATTTTGAGCTATCCTGCATTGACAAAACACAAACGAAGACTTAGTTGGTAATGCATATAAAAATATTACTTTATATCCTTTTTACATTAATAAAAATATTACAAGAAATCTAAATGTTTATTTATCACCTTTTCCCATGATTTCTTCTATTTCATTTAAAATATATATTGTTACGCAGCACCCTGTAGCGTGCTGCGGTCGTCATAAGTAAAGGTACAAGTAAATAAAGAAGATAGAATATTCCCGAAATGTCTCGAAATGTCATTCCTTGTCAAAGAAAAGTCCAGATTGTTCGAGAAGATTGTAGAAGGTCGAGGCAAGCTATTCGCTCCGTGCGCGACAGCAGCGCCAAATTGTTTTGGTATTAAAGGACTATTTCTGCCTATGCTGACAAATACAATTTTTAATAGAATTCGTAAATAAAAAGTATATATGTTAGTTTTAATAAAAGTATATGGATTTATAAAACAATTAAAACATTAATTTATTATTATATATATTTTTCACGCTTAAATTGAAGAAAATTATGTATAATCATTAAAAATCAATAATAAAATATAGGCAGGCAACAGTATTTACGGGAAAATGTATGAGAAGTTGCCTAAGTCTAATAAGTTGTCATTGAAGAAACCATTTATAATAGCGTGAAGTTAAAATGTATAAAAAGGATCGCTACTTATATTTTCATTTTTGTTCTAAAGAAAACATAGAATGAATGATTAAAACTGGTTTCCGATCAGTAAGTCACAAAATTGCATACCAGCCAAATATTATAATCAACGGCAGAAATCTTGAAATCTAGTCCTTGCTGAATGAACAGTTAAGAATAAAGGGATATTAAAGAACATCGTAAAATGATAATTTATTGTTTATTTAAAAATTTTCTAGTTTCTGATGTCTACTATTTCCAGCATTACTGTTATTATCACAAAAATAAAGGTAATTTTTCTTCTTATTGTACACCTATCCATTTATTTCTTTGATTTAATTTCCACTTTGTTAGTGAAATTTGTTATATAAGTTTCACTGTTTTTTTTTGCTAGTATTTGTACAATTTTCAACACAGCAACTCCGGTTGCTTATTGTGTTGTTTTTACCTACTTTTTTGAAAAAAAGTAAAATGTATACGTGTATTTGATATGCCAAAATTACAAAATATCCCCCTAAAATGCACGAATTATCCGCAGCTAGCGCTAGTATCGCTTTTGCTTCCCTTTCCATGACTTCGCACGGAGCGAATATAAGGCGACGACCTGACGTCAGTTGGCAGTTTTATGATTGACGTTAAACGTTAATGTTATCAGTTGAAGTTATTGTTAAAGTTGAATTGAGTTATTGTAAAGTTGAATTAAAATAAATTGTGATACCAAAAACCAGCGTAACAATATAAATCAATATTTGCATAATTTTAAAATTATGTAAAGCCTTTAAATTTGTTCTTTATTTAATTGTAAATTACATTTGAATAGTCTTCACAAAATTTAAGTCATAACAATTATATTTCTAGAACAATTTTTAAATACATATATTTATGAGTTGCACAAATTTTAGTGTGGTTTGTATAGTATAAAAAATGGTTAGAGAGGCAACAAAAAGACCTTGTATTAACCTGGAAGAGTTAGAAATGTTAATTAAAATTTCTACCAATGGTAATAACCAGTAAATTCTGTCAGCTTTCCTAGACAAGTGTATTTAAAATATATTTCAACATCTATATTATTAAAATTAACTTTGCAAACTACCTACCTACATTATCTTGCAAAATGCTTAATATAAATCATGTGTCTGAGAACACCACTAGATTAGTTCCAAGTCTAATTGCTTTAATTGCATGTATCCATATTGTTCTATCAGTTAAACATTTTCACAGGTATTGTTTAGATCTTCTACATCTTTAAACCATATTTATATCTCTGTTCTTCCTAGTCTTATTGTAACAATTGCAAACTCACCGATTCTCGTTTCATATTTGTGTCCTAAAGGGATTTGACCAACTAGATAGTAGATTTAGCTCAAGGCTGTTATTTCTATTACCAATATCTCCTTTTAGTTGTAGTCCCCATAAGTTATAAAAAATCGCTGGTGCAGTTTTAAGAATTTCCATTTCCACTATAGGTACTTTAGAACTGATCATTTATCTGCTATTTTTGTAGATAGTATCGGATAGCAATACTATGATATAAACAATAAACGTTCATCCATGAAGACACAATATGTTTCACGTTTCCATTTTTATATTTTATTTCATAAAAAATCAAATTATGGGTGACTTGTCCCGAAGAACATTGCCAGCAAAATGAATAGAAGAAGAATAAGAAGAAAAACTAATCAAATTATAGGTTAGATATGTCAAATTATCCCACCATAATTTACCCTCAGAATTTACCCAAATTGATCAGCATTGTTGCACTTCCGGTCTCCTTGATGGGACAAATTTTTAGTATGTCAAATATAGCCCATATCATATCCAGTAAAATAATACAGATCAGTGGTCCTCTCTCAAGATTGAATACAGATCCACTCGTACCTATTCAGCCGATGAATTTATTCTACAAAGTTAACAATAGATATATTTATTGTGAAACGATCCTGTAATGGTAGAACTGTTAATAGCCAATTGATACCTTCACCTCCCAGACATAAATCTATTTGACTGCATCAATATGGTAAATTATAATATAAAAGTAACAAACTTATTACATATATTACAAAATTTAAACGAAATGCATGTAGTCCATTATTTTTCATGGTGTAATGAATGAAATCCAAAAACTTATCGACTCTAGTAAAAAATACCGCACGATTTTTGGCACGTCCAGGGACAAATGACGTTATACCATACTGAATGTCACCGCATACTAGAGGTCCTCCAGAATCTCCATGACACGCATCTTTTTTAAAAGAAGGTTCCGTACAAATAAAGGTATTTATCGTTTTTGGAAAGTCCTTTATACAGTCTGCAGTTGACATTATTCTCTTATCTACGCACATTAGCCTTATTGGAATCTTACTACCTCTGCGTTTTGTCCAGCCCCATCCTAGGATTGTGCTATCGTCACATACATTTGACACATCACCATCAATAGATGTACTGGGAAGTTTAACATACTGAATATTTTTATTCGCGTACATGGGTGTTTCTAAACGTAGCAATGAAATGTCATTGTTCACCGGTCTACGTGTATAACGTGGATGACTATATATACCTCGTTGTCGTATATAATGGACTGGACACGACGAAGACAAAAAACCATTCTTCATAACGCATTTATCTCGTTTTACCGCATTAATGGCAAATAACTCACCTAAAAGATAATTATCGATATCAAAAACACAATGTGCGGCGGATAACACCCAATGCGAATTAAGCAGACTGCCTCCGCACATATGCTTGCCTCTATAGCTGGTTAAGGCTACCATAAACTTGATATTTACATTGGGTTTTTGACTGCATTGGTATCCTCCTACAATCCGAGGTTCAACTGCTGCTCGAGAAACTTTGGAATAAGAAATATTTATGCATACAGTGAAGATGATACAAAGAGTCCAAATTTTGTATCTAATTAATATCATTATACTTATTGGATAAGTATGACAATTTAGGGTAATACATGTCAAAATTTGAATCACGGAATTATAAAAATAATAGAAGACCGATATATTGATGGTTTAAGAGATAAGGGACATACAAATAGGAAACGATCATAAGAAGCCATTAGGCATTCCAACGAGCTGTCCAAATGGCTACCAGTGGGGACTGACAGTTTAGATATGGCAACCCTGTTATCATGTTGTCATTAACAGGGTCAATGATACATATATAGTTATATAGATTGCTCAAAGCTGGTCGTTTGCGAGCGGCCATATTGCCTGGCAAATATTTATTAATTTGAATCGGTTTAGCAAAAATGTGTTTTAAAACCAATTTTCAGCCTTTAGATAATTAAAAAAAAATAATTGCTTACATTTTTACTTCAAGGCATAAGCTTATGTTTATTTTGAAAAATATGGATGATCAATCTATGTAACTATCTTTTTCATTGACCTTGTCAAATCACCAAGCTTACAGGGTTGCCATAATTTTGCCATATCATAACCTGTCAAAACCCACTGGTAGCCATTCAGTTTGGAATGCCTAATTGCTTAACAACGACCAGCTCAGAGATATGGGACCACATACTTTGATTACTATACGGTGCAAGAGAGAGGTCCGACACACCCAACATAGGGCGCGGCCATTTTGATTCCTATGCCACAGTTTATAGCTAAAAAATCAGATCGCTCACTCTGCGTCGACACTTTTGATTTCAATGTTCCAGATTATACACTGCGCAACTCAAATAATACAATATATGACAACCGCCTATAATAAAACAGCAGTCTTCTGTGTATCCTGAATATGTATCCCTGGAGTGGATGTTATTTTGGAACTTTCAACTGGTCCGAGTGAGCTAACTGATTCTTTAGCAATAAACTGTGACTCCAAAAATAATATTCACTGACACTGACAGCAGCCAGCAAAATATCAGGTGCGTTTTAATCATCCGCTTCTGCTTCCGGAATTGTCGGTTCAGTCGTTCTAACCTGTCAGATTAAAACAAGAAAACCGACAATTCCGAAGCAGAAGCGGATGATTAAAACGCACCTATTAAAAATATTGCGCCAAGATGTAGGCAACACGTAATAAGGGATCAAAATGGCGGAGTTTTTTTATCTCCTTTTAAAAGGCACTTAGAAAGCTGCGCAGTGCGACCATTGTCCGTATAGTAAAAGAAAATCAAAGTATGTGTATGGGACCACATACTTTGAATTATACATGTAACTCAGAACATAAAAATAATGTAACAAATACAAATAACTGCTACATGGTGGGTGTATATACAAAAGTAAAATAAAATGTCACTGTATTTTTCCAGGACATAGTCACTGACAGGTTTTTAACTCTTCAATCAAGTACATGTGAAATTTTGGTTTTTTTTTTGTGACATATACAATTTCACCTTTGCTATATATTGAGAAATTTTCAACCAAAGGGAAGAGTCTCTAGTTAAGAAGTCCCGAGTTGCGAATGAACCAACGTGAAGTTCTGCTTTGAGGTCCCTCTTATAATTGGAAGGTTAAACGTGCTTGGAACACATATGACAATAATCTTATTTAAATTTATCTGCACGTCCACAGGCCACTGAAATGGTGGTTCCAGGTCGAATTTTCGGAGAGGTGTACCATTGCCTGTAACAATTCCCTTTTTAGCATATTTTTTTTTAAAAACAGGTACATGGAATATAACAATTTTAATACAGGAAGGACGTGGTCCCCTGGGACCCTCACGGCAGTCGCCGTTGGGCCACTTCTAACTAACCTCTTACTGTCAAACAACGTCCTCTTTAGTTCTTTGTTTTCATTGTTACTGTTAGATCCGTAAATTAAGTACCGCATTTTTTTGATGTTTCACTAATATCACTTAGAAAGAACAAAGTTTTCAACATAATAATATAAATATCAGCCTAAAATATTATATAAATTACTATAAACTACAGCAATGTGCATGTGTCATATTATATTTACTTTACGCCAACTCTATTAACTCTACGCATGACGTCAGTGCCGCCATGACACCATGCGCGATATCCCCCTGGTTTATTATACATTATTAAACTATTAAAACTGACACAGAGTAAATATTATTTTACAGTGTTGGATAAAATAATTAAAAAATAACTTCAAGTACTTGTTGCTATGAGAAACTATTCTAGTTTGGTCGATTTAAAAATGTCTTTTAATGGTAATAATTTTAGCCAAAGCGTTCAAAACTAATGTCTCCGTAGAATATAATTTTGTTGAGTTATTGTTTTAGGGTGTTTTTTTTTTAATAAGACATTATTATAGTGAGGTTATGAAATTAAAAGGCAAATAAATTAAAACTTACCGTTTTTAATGATAAAGTTTACTAGTTCCGGTATACCACAGTTCCAATAATGGCAAATAAATAATATAAAAAGACAATATATAAAAAAACACACAACCACGAAAAAGTAATGACAATGTCCACAGACTGACTCTAAAAATGTTATACAATGGCTGTCTCGAGAAAAAGGCAGCTAGAGGAAGAACACGACTCGATACGCGCGCGCGAGACTCCAATCAGCCAATGACGAATGACGATCTATATGCGCTGCAGGCAGCGCCAAGAACGCTGTCGTGGCGCCGTATTCAAATATAACGAAAAGAGTTGAACGTCCACATTACCGACATATTTAAAACGTCCTAAAAACATCCCAATGAAGACGTTTATGGGTGACTTGTCCCGAAGAACATTGCCCGCAAAATGAATAGAAGAAGAATAAGAAGAAGAACTAATCAAATTATAGGCTAGATATGTCAAATTATCCCACCATAATTTGCCCAAATCGGCCAGCATTGTTGCACTTCCGGTATCCTTGATGGAACAAATTTTTAGTATGTCAAATATAGCCTATATCCTATCCAGTAAAATAACACAGATCAGTGGTCCTCTCTCAAGATTGAATACAAATCCACCTGTACGTATTCAGCCGATGAATTTATTCTACAAAGTCAACAGTAGATACATTTATTGTGAAACGATCCTGTAATGGTAGAACTGTTAATAGCCAATTGATACCTTCACCTCCCAGACATAAATCTATTTGACTGCATCAATATGGTAAATTATAATATAAAAGTAACAAACTTATTACATATATTACAAAATTTAAACGAAATGCATGTAGTCCATTATTTTTCATGGTGTAATGAATGAAATCCAAAAACTTATCGACTCTAGTAAAAAATACCGCACGATTTTTGGCACATCCATGGCCAAATGACGTTATACCATACTGAATGTCACCGCATACTAGAGGTCCTCCAGAATCTCCATGACACGCATCTTTTTTAAAAGAAGGTTCCGTACAAATGAAGGTATTTATCGTTTTCGGAAAGTCCTTTATACAGTCTGCAGTTGACATTATTCTCTTATCTACGCACATTAGCCTTATTGGAATCTTACTACTTTTGCGTTTTGTCCAGCCCCATCCTAGGATTGTGCTATCGTCACATACATTTGACACATCACCATCAATAGATGTACTGGGAAGTTTAACATACTGAATATTTTTATTTGCGTACATGGGTGTATCTAAACGTAGCAATGAAATGTCATTGTTCACCGGTCTACGTGTATAACGTGGATGACTATATATACCTCGTTGTCGTATATAATGGACTGGACACGACGAAGACAAAAAACCATTCTTCATAACGCATTTATCTCGTTTTACCGCATTAATGGCAAATAACTCACCTAAAGGATAATTATCGATATCAAAAACACAATGTGCGGCGGATAACACCCAATGCGAATTAAGCAAACTGCCTCCGCACATATGCTTGCCTCTATAGCTGGTTAAGGCTACCATAAACTTGATATTTACATTGGGTTTTTGACTGCATTGGTATCCTCCTACAATCCGAGGTTCAACTGCTGCTCGAGAAACTTTCGAATAAGAAATATGTATGCATACAGTGAAGATGATACAAACAGTCCAAATTTTGTATCTAATTAATATCATTATACTTATTGGATAAGTATGACAATTTAGGGTAATACATGTCAAAATTTGAATCACGGAATTATAAAAATAATAGAAGACCGATATATTGATGGTTTAAGAGATAAGGGACATACAAATAGGAAACGCTCATAAGAAGCCAATGCTTAGCAACGACCAGCTCAGAGATATGGGACCACATACTTTGATACGGTGCAAGAGAGAGGTCCGACACACCCAACATAGGGCGCGGCTATTTTTATTCCTATGCCACAGTTTATAGCTAAAGAATCAGATCGCTCACCCTGCGTCGACACTTTTGATCTCAATGTTCCAGTTTATACACTGCGCAACTCGGATAATACAATATATGACAACCGCCTATAATAAAACAGCAGTCTTCTGCGTATCCTGAATTTGTATCCCTGGAGTGGATGTTATTTTGGAACTTTCAACTGGTCCGAGTGAGCTAACCACATACTTTGATTACTATACGGGGCAAGAGAGAGGTCCGACACACCCAACATAGGGCGCGGCCATTTTGATTCCTATGCCACAGTTTATAGCTAAAAAATCAGATCGCTCACTCTGCGTCGACACTTTTGATCTCAATGTTCCAGATTATACACTGCGCAACTCGAATAATACAATATATGACAACCGCCTATAATAAAACAGCAGTCTTCTGCGTATCCTGAATTTGTATCCCTGGAGTGGATGTTATTTTGGAACTTTCAACTGGTCCGAGTGGGCTAACCACATACTTTGATTACTATACGGGGCAAGAGAGAGGTCTGACACGCCCAACATAGGGCGCGGCCATTTTGAACCCCATGACACAGTTTATAGCTAAAGAATCAGTTCACTCACTCTGCGTCGGCACTTTTTATCTCAATGTTCCAGTTTATACACTGCGCAACTCAGATAATACAATATATGACAACCGCCTATAATAAAACAGCAGTCTTCTGCGTATCCTGAATTTGTATCCCTGGAGTGGATGTTATTTTGGAACTTTCAACTGGTCCGAGTGAGCTAACTGATTCTTTAGCAATAAACTGCGACTCCAAAAATAATATTCACTGACACTGACAGCAGCAAGCAAAATATCAGGTTCGTTTTAATCATCCTCTTCTGCTTCCGGAATTGTCGGTTCAGTCGTTCTAACCTGTCAGATTAGAACAAGAAAACCGACAATTCCGAAGCAGAAGCGGATGATTAAAACGCACCTATTAAAAATATTGCGCCAAGATATAGGCAACACGTAATATGGGATCAAAATGGCGGAGTTTTCTATCTCCTTTTAAAAGGCACTCAGAAAGCTGCGCAGTGCGACCATTCTCCGTATAGTAAAAGAAAATTAAAGTATGTGTATGGGACCACATACTTTGATTTATACATGTAACTCCGAACATAAAAATAATGTAACAAATACAAATAACTGCTACATGGTGGGTGTATATACAAAAGTAAAATAAAATATATTTTTCCAGGACATAGTCACTGACAGGTTTTTAACTCTTCAATCAAGTACATGTGAAATTTTAGTTTTTTTTGTGACGTATACAATTTCACCTTTGCTATATATTGAGAAATTTTTAACCAAAGGGAAGAGTCTCTAGTTAAGAAGTCCCGAGTTGCGAATGAACCAACGTGAAGTTCTGCTTTGAGGTCCCTCTTATAATTGGAAGGTTAAACGTGCTTGGAACACATATGACAATAATCTTATTTAAATTTATCTGCACGTCCACAGGCCACTGAAATGGTGGTTCCAGGTCGAATTTTCGGGGAGGTGTACCATTGCCTGTAACAATTCCCTTTTTAGCATATTTTTTTTAAAAACAGGTACATGGAATATAACAATTTTAATACAGGAAGGACGTGGTCCCCTGGGACCCTCACGGCAGTCGCCGTTGGGCCACTTCTAACTAACCTCTTACTGTCCAACAACGTCCTCTTTAGTCCTTTGTTTTCATTGTTACTGTTAGATCCGTAAATTAAGTACCGCATTTTTTTGATGTTTCACTAATATCACTTAGAAAGAACAAAGTTTTCAACATAATAATATAAATATCAGCCTAAAATATTATATAAATTACTATAAACTACAGCAATGTGCATGTGTCATATTATATTTACTTCGCGCCAACTCTATTACCTCTACGCATGACGTCAGTGCCGCCATGACACCATGCGCGATATCCCCCTGGTTTATTATACATTATTAAACTATTAAAACTGACACAGAGTAAATATTATTTTACAGTGTTGGATAAAATAATTCAAAAATCACTTCAAGTACTTGTTGCTATGAGAAACTATTCCAGTTTGGTCGATTTAAAAATGTCTTTTAATGGTAATAATTTTAGCCAAAGCGTTCAAAACTAATGCTCCGTAGAATATAATTTTGTTGAGTTATTGTTTTAAGGTGTTTTTTTTTTAATAAGACATTATTATAGTGAGGTCATGAAATTAAAAGGCAAATAAATTAAAACTTACCGTTTTTAATGATAAAGTTTACTAGTTCCGGTATACCACAGTTCCAATAATTGCAAATAAATAATATAAAAAGACAATATATAAAAAAACACACAACCACGAAAAAGTAATGACAATGTCCACAGACTGACTCTAAAAATGTTATACAATGGCTGTCCCGAGAGAAGGCAGCTAGAGGAAGAACACGACTCGATACGCGCGCGCGAGACTCCAATCAGCCAATGACGAATGACGATCTATATGCGCTGCAGGCAGCGCCAAGAACGCTGTCGTGGCGTTGTATTCAAATATAACGAAAAGAGTTGAACGTCCACATTACCGACATATTTAAAACATCCCAATGAAGACGTTTATGGGTGACTTGTCCCGAAGAACATTGCCCGCAAAATGAATAGAAGAAGAATAAGAAGAAGAACTAATCAAATTATAGGCTAGATATGTCAAATTATCCCACCATAATTTGCCCAAATCGGCCAGCATTGTTGCCCTTCCGGTATCCTTGATGGAACAAATTTTTAGTATGTCAAATATAGCCTATATCCTATCCAGTAAAATAACACAGATCAGTGGTCCTCTCTCAAGATTGAATACAAATCCACCTGTACGTATTCAGCCGATGAATTTATTCTACAAAGTTAACAGTAGATATATTTATTATTAAAGAAATAAAAAATACGCGTTAAGATGTTTTATTTTTTTGCATAAAAACGGCGCTCCACACGAAAAAAAAACCAGATATATTTTTTGTGACAAATTTAATAAGAAATTCAAAAATGATTTTTAATTTCAAATATCTTAGTGGCGTACCATTTTTTTTTCTTCTTTAAATGAATTGAGATCATTACCCGTATGCACGCCAATGATGAACATAAAATTCTTAATTACATGTCAAATAATGCGGAATAACTACCTTTTAAAATCCACCAAATTTCATTTCCATATCTTGACCGGTTTCAGAGAAATAAACAAATCGTCAGTTGTTAAGAAAAACTTTAACACCCCGTATTCGGAAAACGAAGCATTTTCAGACATACGTTTATATAGCAAACTGTCATTATTTTTTCATGCTGAATCACCCCCTGAAGTTTGTCGCACTTATTTACTAACACCCTGTATAAAATATAAAAAATAATTGCGCTAATTTAGCAAAAGGCACTGTGATAACATTTGTGCGATGGCGCTCAAGCTGGTTGCAACCGCCCTGGGTATACCTATCTATATATTTTTTTTTACTTTCAATTTATTTTTATTCTATTTTAATTTCTCAAAATCATACGTATAAGATCCCTACCTCTAACCACTATTGTTCCCATTTGTTGTGATTGAGTTCCTACGCAACAGACATTTATGGAAAAATCGATGAAACTCTATTATGATAACATAGTCGGTTATAGAAGTAAAAGTTATAAATTCATTCTAACCAAAAAAATTAAAATGGTGCTTCAATGGGAGGATAAAGAAGTCAAATTTGACATTCCATATTCGTAAGTGTTATTGCATCCAATATACAGGGTGGCCACTTTTTTAATTATTTACTAGTTAGAAAGTCGGTTAAATGGAGAAAAAGTTGCCTATCTCGAAGCATAATTCAGCGGTGAAAATTAATCGAAAATAGCAGGCCCGGCTCTTGAGATATTTCGATAAAAGGAAATTCGATCTTTTCGGTTTTTTGGTTATCGTTCATTTATTTTCAGAACTACTAAAAAATATTTTAAAGGTTTTTTATTTGATAGTAAATTTTCTTTGATTTGACGTTTTCATATTTTGTATCCAACGTTTCGTATTCTCCAGACCACCCTCAACTTATTTTTTTTAAATATGGACCTGGATATTTTATAACATTATTTGAAATAACTTTTTGTCCTGCATCCAGCGGTGTATTACACAATGGCATTCAATGACGGTTTTTGGGTAATATGGACCGTAATCCAAATTTTATTTAATTTACGCTTGGTTTCAGCCATCTTTAGTTGAATCAACATGTCATGCTCCTCGATAAAAAAATAAAATCAATTCTTACCCAAATTTAAGTAATTTTTCGAAAATTAAACAATTCATCAACAACAACAATAGTAATGTAGAAATTTTAAAACGCAATTAATGATAATAACAAAAAGTAATTCAGTTTTTCATAATCAAATTATTTGAAAATATCAATAAAATTAATTGAGTAATTGTTCAAAATGCCTGCCATCTTCTTCAATACATTTAGCATTCTGATATTCATATTTCTTATGCTATTGCTTATTTCTTCTTCTTGGATATCTTCCAATGCATCTTCAATCTTTTCGCGGAGAATCTCAATTGTTGCATTTGGTGTATTATACACTTTATTTTTGAGACGTCCCCATAAATAAAAATCTAATGCATTCAGATCTGGCGATCTGGCAGGCAACGCCACTGGACCTCTCGTTCCAATCCATGAATTGGGAGAAGTCTGATTCAAATAATCCGTGACCATTCTTGAATTGTGTGGACCACATCCATCTTGTTGGAACCAGATTTCGTTAAGACGATACTCTAAAGGAAGATCATCTAACATATCCTGCAGTATATCTAAATATTTTTCTGCAGAAAGGTTTCCGTCAATAAAGTATGGTCCCAGTAATTTATTATTTAACAAACCGCACCACATATTCAAAGAGAAACGATATTGATGTCTCACTTCTTGGATTAGGTGAGGATTTTCCGTGGCATAAAAATGTTTATTTCTTCGATTGAACATACCAGAATTTGTAAATGTTGTTTCGTCTCCCCAAATGATATTGTGTGCAAAGTTGTTATTAATTCTTACCTTTTGTTTAAACCAATTACAAAATCGCAATCTTCTTTCAGGATCATTACGATATAGTTTTTGTACAGCTTGGTATTTGTAATCATGGTATCCGTGTCTCTTGATTATCTTATTAACAGCACTTTTTGATAAGTTACATTCACCTGCAATAGTCCTCGACCCAACTCCTGGATTTATTCGAATTTGAGCTAAGACATTAATATCGTTGACTGGCTCCTTTCTTCGAACATACGGAACTCTAGCTTTATCGAATGTATTATGTTCGAGAAGAGTTGTAGACAAATGCCGAAAAATTTTTGTATTTGGTTGCATTCTGTCGGGATATAAATCCTCGTACCTTTGTTTTGCTCTGAACGAATTTCTGTTCAGTTTGATGTATAATTCGTACATATCTCGTCTTTTTTCTGCGGTGTATCTTACCATATTGAAGTTAGACTAGGTACCAAGAAACACACAAAAAACTTTTGAACAATGAGAAATTTTCGTAAAGCAATAAAGAACAACATAATAATAATGTGACAGTTCTTGTAATATGAATTGTTTTCACGGCCTACTATATTTTATAACAAGTAAGATGATATTAGTTTAAAATCATATCAATTGCTGTGCCAGTAATAAAATAATATTTTGCCTTCAAATTTGGTAGGTATGTATTGTCAAAAATAGAATCGAGAATATCTTTTAATCATTTACTTTATCAAAACATACTTTTTAATAGTCGAATAATTGAATAATTATTAATTCTCATTTATTTTTTCCTAATTATAATCACTTTATCTTCGAAGTATTATACACTGAAAAAATTAACGCTGATTATAAATTCAATACAGATGATCCGTACCAATAAAATTTGGATTACGGTCCATATTACCCAAAAACTGTCAGTGAATGCCATTGTGTAATACACCGCTGGATGCAGGATAAAAAGTTATTTCAAATAATGTTATAAAATACCCAGGCCCATATTTAAAAAAAAAAGTTGATGGTGGTCTGGAGAATATGAAACGTTGGATGCAAAATATGAAAACGTCAAATCAAAGAAAATTTACTATCAAATAAAAAACCTTTAAAATATTTTTTAGTAGTTCTGAAAATAAATGAACGATAACCAAAAAACCAAAATGATCGAATTTCCTTTTATCGACATATCTCAAGAACCGTGCCTGCTATTTTCGATTAATTTTCACCGCTAGATTATGCTTCGAGATACGCAACTTTTTCTCCATTTAACCGACTTTCTAACTAGTATGGTTTGGAAATTACTAATACAATCCCATTAAAAAAGTGGCCACCCTGTATAGTGTTTATTAATATTAAGTATTTTCTTTTAGTAAAATGAAACTTATAAACGGTGAAAAAGTTATAGACAAATTAGATAATATAGAAGATACAAAAGGCAATAGTGGTTATAGAGGAAAATTAATAATAACAAATATAAGAATTTTATGGTATTCGTCAAGCAGTCCTCGCATTAATTTATGTAAGTTTATTAATTAATTTATTTAGAAAGACTAAAATAACAAATCACATCTCTATCTAATGTTGTTGCCTTCTTTTATTCCCTTTGGTACAATTGGTGCCATGAGTAATTCTTCATATTGTCATCAAGCTTCTGTCTTGTATTTTTAGATACCGCATCTTCTTCGTCTCTACAATTTCTAGTCATGTATACTATCCTGAGATCATCAGTCAAACCAAAACCGTCTTTATTAAGGTTGATACATTACCATGTTGAATTTATGTTAATGTCTCCTTTCTGGACTCTTAAATTAGTTAAATTTTAAGAAACGAAAAGGAAAACGTAAACCTACAAATATATTTACTACATTATTTAGGTATCAAATATCACAAAAAATAAACCACTTTCTCTAAAAAAAAAAATTAAAAACTGACATTTTAGTCATCTTACCCCATACATCGGGTAAGATGATGAAAGCGTTGGGGTAAGATGACTAACATGCAAAAATCGTGGCGTGCTACTAATAACAGAGACAGACATTTTTTTTTTTTTTTTTTCGTGTTGTGGACTTTCTTTCTGATGTCGGTATTGGCCTAATTTCTTTTAAAGCTGTTTGGTTTTCTGCAAATAAATTTCGCTTACTCGACTCTAGTTTATCGGAAACTGAATTCTTAGCACTCATTAAATTGGAATCATTTTGTTCTGGGGCCTGGTTCAGTATGATTTTTTTTGCAAGGACGCCATCATCAGAATCTGACTGCAAGTCAATGGTTAAAGGAGAGTCTATATCATTCCCATTTCTTGGTGAAATTGGAACAGCGACTAAAACTAAAAAACGAAAAAATACTCACCAGGTTATATTTTTTAACACAAATCACAAACAATAAGGTTAACGTGTGTTCTCCGAACGACACTTATTTGTTGACTAATGTAAGATAAATGCTGCCCTGAACGGTTATAGCTGTCAAAAAGATACAGGAACTAACGTGCATAAAACTGTTGACGTGTTTCGAAATTCGCCGTAGACTGGACAATTTTGAGTTAGATAGACACTGACAGGATCAATAAATTAAAAATACATATAGCGATATAGAATCAAAGCCGTTATTTGCTTATAGAAGAAAATTGGGATGACTGCTATAGACGTCATGTCCCAGGAAAGGGATAAAAATGTGACGGCTCTAGTCGTACTGTCCGTCAACGAGTTAAGTATATTTGTTTTTCATAAAGGCACGTTCTTTAGTTGGGATGTTGATTAGTAACTCGATCTCTCCAACTTTTGGGGCTCTTCCTATAATAATTTAACTACATCTTTTGTGCCTTCTGTAACGTCTTTTTTAGTATCTACTATGTCTCTTTTAAATAATGCATCATTTATGTTAGTAACGCTCTTAGTCTAACGCTCTCGCAATTTTGTGGTTAGGCTTCGAATCCTACGAAAGACTGTGAATTTATTTGCATGGTTCTCTAGAGGATTTGATAGCTGCCGTATTATCAACAATTTTATTTCTGTTGATATGACATCCAGATTATAAAAATCACCATGCGTTACCGGTTCGATGATTGAGGGTGGGGTTTTCCAGGTTGTCCTCACCTTTAAGTCAAATGGCACCATTAATTATCTTTAAGTCGCCCCGGAGCGCCACGGCTAATAATTCTAATAGCCGTTTCTTCCCCGGACAAGCTCAGCTTTTGGGGTAAAAATTTACTCGTGGGGGTGAATTAGGGAGAGTAATATTATTATTATTATTAACGCTTTTTCGGTTTTCCCTACATATTTATAAAAAGAGATTTAGATTGTTTTGTTTATTTTTCAGCTCTAGGATTGGGCTGCATATTATCTACGAATTCTAAGATGGTAAACTCAGTGAGTAAAAAAAAATTAAACCAAATTTATCAAAATTGAAGTTAATTTAATTTTAGAGATTAAGAGGAACCACTCAAGCCATTCAAATTTTAACCATATCCAGAGGAACGAGATATGAGTTTATTTTTACTAATTTGGTACCAGGGAATACCAGACACTTTACATCGGTCATGGGAGTACACAAGTAGGTGAAAAAAACTTTTAGAACCTTAAATTATTAAACAAATTCTCCTAGACAATGGTCTGCTGAAATGTAATGCAACAAACGGTTTATGTGTAGGTTAATTACGCTCTGTGAAGTAAATAAAATGGACTGTATAATTCAAAACTAGTTCTATTAGTTAGAAAATACAATTATTTCTGACTATGTGGCAGAAGGAAGCTTTCAACAATAGCTTCTTACAAAAACTTTAAAATTATGCAACTTTACTGTACGAAAGTCTGAAAGCAACAACTCGTCTTTCTATTTTTGTTTTTTTTTTTAACACCCATTTCTTGTCTTTAATAAGTTCTGGAGAAGGAACGCTTACAATTAAATAGGTTTCTTAATACTAAACTAAATACCAATACTATTTCTTTTAGGGCATACAACTCATCGAAACTCTACAGGGATCTAAAACTAAGAGGAGCTGTGGTCCACAACAAGCAATTAAAGATATTACCTTTAGAGCAAGTGGTGTCCACAGTCCATGGTGTCTGGAATTTGTCCAGTGACCAGGGAAGTCTTGGAACGTTCATCGTGACCAATGTCAGATTCGTATGGTTTGCAGACGTCAATGAAGGGTTTAATATATCGTTGCCATATCTTCAAATTGAAACAGTAAGAGTTTTTAAACTCTCCATACTTTTTTTAATATTTTGTGGTTTTCAGCTAGCAATAAGGGACTCAAAATTTGGTACAGCTTTAGTTATAACCAGCTCAGAAGCAAGCGGTTTGTACGTTTTGGGTTTTAAAGTAGATCCAGAAGAGAAATTGCGAATTCTCTTCAAAGAACTATCTTCTCTGCACACAGTGTACGCATCCAAACCTATTTTTGGAGTAGAATACAGATGGTCATCTAATCAGGAACAGCAGGAATCCAGTAATTTTGTCGAAGAGTTCGAGGATGATAAAAAGAATGAGATATCTAATTCCATTGCTGCGTATTTGGCCGATGAGGGTCATTCCAAAGATAGATTGCCAGTTTTTTGTCCAGAATTGGGATTGGCTGTCGAAAGTATCAAGGAGGGGTACAGTTTGCAAAAATTGTGGGAAGTTATACCGTCATAAGAACTGGACTTAAGTATTTATTACTGAGAAAATGGTTATTTTATGTGTTTAAACATTTTGTAATGAAAACTAAAAATAAAACATAATTCTTATTGATTTTATATTATTTTATTAGCAGGTTGCTCAGCGTCGGATGGCTTTTCTTCCGAATAAACAAAAAGATTAATCCACATTTTCTTTTAACAAAAAAAACAGCAACTCTTACATGATATGACAATTGAAAATATTATAGTATTCTATCAAGACACATACTTTGTGAGTGTATGTATTTCTGTTTGGCACTGGTTTTAAAACCAACTGGCCAGTCAATCTTTAATTAATTTTAATAAAGTTTATTTTGGGTTAATTCAATTTTAAGTTCTATCTTTACAATATTTCACAGTTCACATTTCATTTGAAAAATACAAATTTCTCTAAATACAATATTAAGAAGTAAATCCTATAATAGGTTTTTTCTAGCTCATGTTTTTTTCTTGTTTTTGATTTTTTCGTCTGTTTTTGTTTCTGTTTTTTTTTGTTTTTCTTTTTTTTTGTATTTGGTTTTTTTTTGTTTTAATTTTGTTTTTTTTTTAATAATTAGTTTTGTTATATTATTTTTTATTTTTACTTTGATTTTCTTTTACTATACGGAGAATGGTCGCACTGCGCAGCTTTCTGAGTACCTTTTAAAAGGAGATAGAAAACTCTGCCATTTTGATTCCTTATTACGTGTTGCCTACATCTTGGCGTAATATTTTTAATAGGTGCGTTTTAATCATCCGCTTCTGCTTCGGAATTGTCGGTTTTCTTGTTTTAATCTGACAGGTAAAAACGACTAAACCGACAATTCCGGAAGCAGAAGCGGATGATTAAAACGCACCTGATATTTTGCTTGCTGCTGTCAGTGTCAGTGAATATTATTTTTGGAGTCACAGTTTATAGCTAAAGAATCAGTTAGCTCACTCGAACCAGTTGAAAGTTCCAAAATAACATCCACTCCAGGGATACAAATTCAGGATACGCAGAAGACTGCTGTTTTATTGTAGGCGGTTGTCATATATTGTATTATCCGAGTTGCACAGTGTATAAACTGGAACATTGAGATCAAAAGTGCCGACGCAGAGTGAGCGATCTGATTCTTTAGCTATAAATTGTGGCATAGGAATTAAAATGGCCGCGCCCTATGTTGATCGTGTTAGACCTCTCTCTTGCACCGTATAGTAATCAAAGTATGTGCCGCGCCCTATGTTGGGCGTGTCGGACCTCTCTCTTGCACCGTATAGTAGTGATGTAAGAATACGTATCCAAAAATCCGTTGAATCCGAATAATAAAAGGATCCGGATATTCCGGAATCAATGTGTAAATTCGAATACGGATTCGGAATCAAAAATGACAGAAATAAAATCTGAAATCCGAATACACGAATCGAATGCGAGATTTGCGGGTGGCAACTGATGCGAAATCGGAATTCGGAATCGCCCTAACTAGCCTTGTTGCAATTCGTAGTCGGTTAGTCGGCATGTATTAAGACCACAGTACCACCCCCAATATTCGTAACATGAACTAATTTTGATAGATGTCATTTATGTGTCATAAATTAAGAATCCTTTTGTTCAGCAGATGGAGCAATATTCCATATTTAATAGTTCTTTTGTTCAACAGATGGCGTAATAATTTTATTAGTTCTAAACGGTAACTGTTATAAAATACCTAACAAATTCATCACCCCTAGCTACTACGCGATAATAACTAAACGAGTTCTTGACCTTGACAAATATTTTCGATGAAACAGGTATAAAAATAAAACTTTTGCATTAGATTCGGCACGTCGGTATATTTATTTAGTAGCAGCGTTGGGTTTATTAGTACAATTGTACTAGATTCAGTACATTTCAACCATTCATAAATGCTAGTACCACAAAAGACAAAAGTATCTAAATCTAGTACATTTTAAATATTTCGCTGGATCTTCTAGAATAATGTATTCTATGATTTCCAATTTCTATGCTAGACAGTAGATACTTCTGATACTCCCAATGCGATACTTTATACCAGGGAGGCTATTTTCAAACTCGAGAAAAGTCATTCCTCTCAAGAGAAATGTCATAATATGTCAACGTAAAACAGTATTTTTAGGGCCCTTGGGGCCAGTGTGAACTCACAGATTGTTTCTCTTGGTTTATTTAGAGGGAATACAAATTCTCGTAAGAATTTTAATCCTCGAGGCCTTTAAAACAGCGTTTCCACATTGACGTACGACATTTCTGATGAGAATCTTGAGAGAAATGAGTGCTCCCATACTTTGAAAATAAGGGGTAAGAGATAAGGGAGTATGAGTCTTCATATAAGGGACATAGATATAAGATACGCTCCTAAGCATATGCTTAACAACCACCAGCTCGAACGCAGTTAACATCTGGCCCACTATGTGTCGCTATCATCGATATCAAACAAATAACCCAGCGGGAAATTTAAAAACCTGATAAATATCGACTACACTTTCATGTTCTAGTAAATAAATTTAAACATTGTTAATTACGGTAAATTATTTATTAAAAAGAATACTACACTTACAGTCTATTATAGATTAATTATTGTAAATCTATTGACATAACAAATATTTTTTAATTTTTACCCTTATTTTATTTGTTTTTCTATAAAAAATAAGTGTTTGTTTTTATTTTTAAATTTTATTATTTAACCATATAAAAATATATTTTTGTTTTACGTATTTTAATTTATATTTTTTTGTTTAAAATAAAGTTTATTTTGGTTTCTTTTTAAATTTTTTATTTACCAACGTAAGAATATATTTTTGTTATACCCATTTTATTTATTTTTTGGTTTAAAATGAGTTTGTGTTCTCATTTGAAATTTATCGCCAAATCTAGTACGTTCTGGTACAATCACGATCTGAATTTCAGTACAAGCTGTTGCTACTAAAAACCCAACGCTGTTTAGTAGTTCATTCTTGTGTCCAATCAACAAAGGACAACGGTCTTCGTATCATTACGTAGGGACCACTTATACTATACATAGTGTTTCGTTAAGAATGGGATATAGAACAACTGACGATTCTCTGATTAAAAATAAGACAACTAAACAAATCATGCTTAGATAAAATGTTTCTTGGTACCGAGTTAAGGTGTTAAAATCCAAAAAATATTTATTGCTTTATTTTTTTTATTACTCACAACAATTTTACTAAATTTGGCAAACGTTTTTGGTGTCAAATTATCCACCTATCAGCAAAAAAATAAGTTACCTTAATTAACTTTTCCAGTGGCGTACAGCATTCGTACGTAATACCGCATACCTCTTAAATTTTACGTCACTATCCAAAATGTTATTTGGACATAAAATTTTAAATTTTTTGATGTTTTTAAAATAAATAATGTACTCTTAGAAATTAAATAAAAAAAAAATCGAAATTTAAAAACTACAGAATTTTCTAATATGTGCGAATATCTCAAAAACTAACTCAACTTTATTTAAAAAACATCAAAAGTGGACGTGGACTAAAATTTAGAAGGAAAAAGATGTTACTGGCCCATGACGTACGCCACTGGCAAAGCTTATTTAACTTATTTTTTGCTGATAGATGTATTTTATTACACCAATAATGCTGCCTTTGAAAAATTGAGTAATTTGACTTAAAAGTAACCATTTTAAGACATGTTTCAAAACACTCGCTATAAAAGAATCCAGCACTATCACTACTATTCGTTATCTTAATGTGCTATAAGTCAGTATATTAAACAATTTTGAATTATGATAATTTAATTTAGGGTCTGCATTATTTTCTAATTTTATAAAAATTTAATTGCTTGGCAGACCTGTAATATTTTTTTAAATTATTCTAAGGTTGAATACAGTATTACCGAACCATTCTAAAATTGAAATAAAATACATGTTCTATTTTAAAAATATACCAAGCAAAAATGTAGCACCCTGTATATATCTAAAAATATTTTTAAAATATGTATTTTTTAAATCCATATAACTTTTTTTTTAAACATGTTTGCGTGTCTTTAACATAAATTAAAATATTGAACAATTACGCACTAATAGGACATACACATGGGTACATACACATAGCAGTCAACGTGTTAACTCAGAAATAAGATTCCTTATAAAGATAAAATAACATTCAGGAGAAAAAAGCAAAGACCGCCAATATTACGTGCGTATCATACAATGATGCCAGGTCATTCGGATTTAATTTACATCGGAATGCAATAAAGTTCCTTCCCTTTCCTGCATTTCACTATTGTATATTTCACCCACTTTAAAATCAAATTCGTCCTAGAAAGAATTGTGAAATTATCGTATAAATCGATAATCTGGCAACGTGGTCAACACTTGTTCATACACAGGCAAAATCAATCGATAATTTGGAACCAAACGAGACAAATATATATGAAAAGCACGAAACAATAAAAGACGGCATACACCTGTATCACTGTTTCAAAAATTGGTACCTCTAAACAATCATTTACCTATTAAAACCATCTCTAAAGTAGAATAGCTATACTGTTTTTTACGGTGACATCTTCTTAAAAATAAATGAACTACATGAACTGTACACAATTACAGGAATTCATAGAAAATCTCTAATTTGACAAATAAATTTATCAAATATTTGTTAATCGTATTTCAAGTTAGATTTGAAAAATACGCAATAAAATTTAGAAATATTTTGGCGAGATACTTGGAAAAATATGTAGAATGAAATCTCCTACTTTTTAGCCTCTGGTTTTAAAATCACTTTTTATGATTTTTTTTTAAATTCAGTGTATAAACAGGACAAATAAAAAATAGGAGATTTCATTCTCCAAACCTTATACTTTAAGCTGGTAGAAGATTTATTTTAATTCATTTAGCGGGATTTAAATGCAATCGGAAATGGTGAACCCTTGCTTCTTATATGAGAAATACAGTGATACTGCGGCCTTAATGGTAACAAAGTTGTATAAATATAAATAATATTCAGTGAATGAGAAATGTTATTTCTGATATTATTATAAAAACAAAATATTTGAGATTTTCTTGAGTTTATTATTCTAAAACATTAAAAGCTTCTGCTACTTCACTCTCAAACAAATTCTGCTAGGTTTAGCAACACTGCCCGGTTCCGATTCCACATGTCGCGGTGTATTTACGGTTGCGTATTATTATGACTTCTCACATATGGAATATGGATACGTATCCGGATGATGAATCCGAATATCTCTTGGTTCCGAATACGTATTATCCGAATACTAAAAAGATACGGATATTTACAACACTAATCAAAGTATGTGTATCAAGACCACTAATGACAACTTACTAATGTTGCCAACCTATAAGGAAAAAATAAAACTAATTATAGAATTCTTTATAGTTAGGCAACACAATATACAACAAAAATCTCTCACAAAATATAAAGATTGGACCAAATTATTAAAAATTTTAAGATTAAAAAAGTACTGGAATTGATTTTATATTAATCAAATTACTAAAAGCAATGACATCAATCTATCAGTATTCTGTCGTAAGCTTCCTTTACTCTTAAAAGTGATGGTCTTAAAAATAGCTTCTATTATTCCTGTTTACAAAAGAAATTGTGCTGAAAACATAGCAAATTATCGCCCTAAGGGTGGATTGTACAAAGAATGTTGTAAACTCAGTTTAGCTAACAATAGTTTAATTTTTTTAGTAATTATATTTAAAGTACAAATGTCATTTTTAAAAGTATGTTTAACCATAACCGATGATTATACAATGAGGTTCACATTTTAACTGCCTATTGTACAACCTACTCTAAGTGAATTTTTTAAAGTTTTTTAAAAAAATTTATGACTTACCCTGTATAATATTATTAAAGAAATATCTCCTGCAGTAGTAGGTATATTATTCACATTAAAAAATAAAATTTTAATGCAATTATTGGACAATAAGTACCTCAAAATGTTGTCACTCGAAAAAAGTATGTATCTCTAAGTGGATAAGAATATCCCACGTGATAATGGCAACCTACATAAATTTAACAAAGCCTGTCTTGATGGTAAAATTGAATTAATTAGATAATAAAGACATGCGAAATTGTTACAAATAAAGATGTGGAGCCAAAACAGTCAGTTGTGAATGTTGTAGAAAAAGTGACATACTAATCGTTGAAAAATTAATACAGAAGTTGGATTTAGATAAACATTTGCAATATTGGATATTTTTCAGAATGGTAATTTTTGTAACAGCGTTTTTATAAAAAGTTTCGTTTGTGCTATGTAAGTACCAATCTAAAAAAATACACTGTAATAATTCGGTGTTTATTTAGTGCTAATTTGCGACCATAAACATAAAATATTGAAGGTTCACAATGATTCAATTTTTATTATTTTTAAATTTGTGCGTTTAAACTTTGACTTGGTTATTTTTACCAAAGCATATTTATTATCAATGCATCAGGTATTTCATGTATAGCTTGTAGCTTTCTAGTTTTCTTAATATTAAACTTTCCCAGATAGCACAGGACGTCCCATGGACGTCCTGATTTGGTCCGTTGTTGGTCCCGGACCTAAATAGGACGTCCACTGGACTTCCGATTACAGTGAACAGTAGGACGTCCTTAGAAGGACGTCCTCTGGACGTCCTATTTTGGTCCCGTTTCGACAAAGCCTTTAGTTTTCGGTCCGAGTCCGGGACGTTAATGGGACGTCCAAGGGACGTCTATGGAACTTTCTATGTACTAGCATCGTTGGTCTTTGAATCGATAACTTGATATTTAACGTTTTGTTTTTGCAAGAGTATGAGAACAGAAAACCTAACCTATCATTTATTTTTAAATGAACAACAACAGCTACAATTTTTGGCACTCAATAATTAACTTATATAAGTGAGTTAGATTAACGAAGAAAAAAGAAGGTTATAGTTATTTGTTATTTTTTTGATGTTGGTGGTAAAGTGGTTATAAAGTGCAGTGAGTGTTTTGTGTTGAGATGACAATAAGTGATGTGTATTGGCGGTAGCCGCTGGCGGAAAGAAAATACCTTAATGGCGGAAAGTTGGAACAAAACTAATTTTGACAAAATTATAATACTCAGTTATGTCGACACAAGCTATAAGTAGGACCCAAGGTTTCATCTTGCCAGCGCTGTGTGTTAAATTTAATTCATTCCTGTTTTTTTTTTTTGTAAACTGAAAACGTTTAACTCTAGCTCGTTTTTTTAGGATAAACGTTGTTAAATAAAGCTCTTTTATTGTTAACATTTTTGTTATTATTACCCTTCATGGATTATGGTTAAATATCGTCTCTCGCACGTCTGATTTACGTCCCTAGGACGTCCCGCAAAGGTCCCTATGATGTCCTTCTGGGATGTCCCTGGGACGTCCCTAAGGGTCGTCCCTAAGATGGACGGAAACGGGACATTAGGACGTCCATGGGACGTCCGATTGACGTCCCGGTACCAAAATAGGACGTCCTTCGGACGTCCTTTATGTCCCTGAAGGACGTCTTTTAGACGTCCATAAGACGTCCGTATCCTATGTGGGTTATTTCCAAGAAAAATCCTAAAACATAATTTTTTTTAGTTAATGGGTTCAGTCGAAGTTGTGAATTACAAAGACAAAAATAAAAATCCAATGGAAAGAAAGGCTTCAACTTTAACAAATTTGACAAACCTACTATTAAATGAGAACCAAAAAGGACAAAGTACCCGGTAAATATTTATATAACTAGGTATCTGAACTTAAAAGTAAGATACCCAAGAAAATCATAAAAAGAGCCAAAAAACTACGAAATAAAATATTTTTGGTAAAAATAAATACACCAATAGCGATATTATTGAAAATTTAAGGATAACATATGCATTTTCATGTTTCTTACATTTTTTTATTTTTAGTTTTTTACTCTTTGTACATCTGAGACCACAAACTTGTTTATGTACTGTAACGTTTAGATTTGGCCTTATTCGCGATTCAAATTAATTTTCGCGCGCCTGTCATTTGTCACGTATAAGTAGGATGTTTGTTTATTTACGTGTTGTGGGATTTTGTATTTGTGATTTTTTAACTATTTTTAGATAATATTCTTATTATAATAGTGTTTTTGAGTTTCATTTAGTGTTAATTTAGGTTTAGTTTTCGTGCTTTCGTTATAAATGTAATTTTTCATGTGTAGTACGAACTAATTTGTTGGAAATATTGACCTATTGGTTGCTACAAGAACATCTAGAAATATGTATTTACTAAACCCAGGACATGTTTTATTATGTGGTTTAAAGGACATATCAGGTACCAAACGTTTATTATTGATGAATTTCTTAAAAAATCTTACTATCCTTATTCTTATATCATGAAGTGAATTGTTTAGTAGGTACTTTGTATACATGTAAATGGTAATAAAACCGTCACAACTCATATTGGAGTTTGATTCTAAACAACGTTTTGCAAAATTTCAATATTGTGAATTTGTAGATACCCATTTATCGTAAGAAACAGAATTTTATGACTTGCACTTGAAAAATAATTAATACTCCAGTTTTGATTTTGACAATATCACCATACAGATTGCAATTTGCTGGAGGCTTTTTCGCAGATTTCATTTTTAATTTAAATACTATCACATACTATAAGAAATAAACAAATTTAAAGCTAAAAAGTAACAAAAAACTCTAATTGTAATTGATACAAATTAAAATGTAAACAATGAACACGAACGTCAATGTTGCCAAATGATGAACTGATTTTGTCTCTGACTGATTTTAAAACTAAAATTAATAAATGAACTGATATTTAAAAAAAAATCAATATAATAAATCGATTTTATAAAAAAATCCTTAAATAAACAGTATGATTTCATATTACTAGACACAAATTTTGATTCTTAAATAAAAGGTCTTATCCATTTCTTCAAGAACTAAAATCCGACGACGTAACGAAATTTTGCTGCTTCTGGCAACACTGAACGTCATCCTACTTATAGGGACCTTTTACTAATTTCCTCCAGAGGGCGTATCACTTAGCTTGAATCGCGAATAGCGGTTTTTCATTAAAATAGGGATGCGCTTGTTTTGTCCGTGTTCAGTATTTATTAAACGGGCCTTCCTATACACGCATTTAAACCACTGTACTTTTGGATCGATAGTCGAACGGCTGATGTGTCAACTCACTGTCGAATGCGTTTCTTCGCGAGCCTTTTTCCATAGATGTAGGGGTTTTTCTGCGACGCTCTGGGCGAGTAGGTGGCTGCCCTGTATTCAAGATGTCTGTCTAGCGTTTCCGCCCCGGCGGTATATGTTCAGTTTGGGGTAGATAGGACCTCTATTTGGAACTTGGTTAGGCTATTTAGAGGCTTGTTTGGTTATTTTAACCCTTCCTGCCAAGAATTTATTTCGTAATAGAGGGCGCTGATGGGACATCTATTTGCCACTAAGGTATGTTGGTATTATTGTTTTTTTGGAAGTGACACCGGCTTCTTGGAATTTGGAGATTCATTTTTCGCACGTGGATATTAAAAGGTGTTTTAAAATTTAATGGAATTCTTTTCATCCATAATTGGGATATTGCGAAACAAACTTTGTTTTAAAACTACAACAGTGTGGGATTTGGTGACCACATGTTATAAGAGCTTTCAGAAGGATATATTCAACCACGTTTTGGATCTCATAGTGCTCACATATATTTGTATTTTTTTCTGGATAGGATGTTCACGAATTTGCAGTTCGATCTGATTTGGCGCTTCGTCTTCCCCCTATTGCTGTTAAAGGGGGTTCTTGTGACAGGCCAGTACTTCGTGTGATGGATTAGTACTTCTTGTGTTGGGCCAGTTGTCCTTGTGAAGGGCCAACACTTCTTGTGACGAGCTAGTAGGCTTTGGCGGACTAGCACTTCTTAAGATCAGCTAGTATTCTTGAGACCAGCTAGTATTCTTGTGACCGGCTAGTATTCGTGTGACGGGCTAGTAACCTGCTGGAAGATACCTTTATGACAGGCAATTCGATTTGTTTGCCGAAGCAGAGATAGTAAGACATCAACCGTCTACTAGAGTTTTCCCAGTCAGAAAGAAGACTCGGTTTACCGCAAGTTTTTGCTCACTTATTTTTATATTACTATTCTTAGTCTATTTTATTAGGGGGGTATTAGTACATAACTTTATCTAAACCTAATGTTAACGAGGTTTAGGGGTGTATAAATTACAGTACATTTTAATAAACCCGAAAACGTCACCAAGAGCTCTTCGTGGGGTATATTACTTATGGGTAACTAATATTTTTAATAAGTAACAGAGTTTTACTTGTTTTTACTCCTAGCGACCGTAAATAGATCACTATTATTTATTTCTTTTGATAAATACAGTTTTAAGATTACCCCTAGTCCCATTTAAATATTTTTAAGTCTAATATAGCGTTTTGATTGTGAATAATACTCCTAGTGATACTGGTTTATTGTTAATAGTTGAGGAATCTAATCGTTAATTTACTAAATGACTTAGATGTTAAATATTGTTTATTTCGAAGTGTGAACGAGGTTGACCCCCATGTCAACACACAACAATTTATTTGTATTAAAGTTTGGGTATTTATTTATTGAATTTTTTTTTGTTATTTGACCCCAATTGCTAATTGTCTGTTCGGTTTCATAATCAGGTTGGTCAATAAGACCTATGGTAAGGTAACGATTTATAATAGGAGCGTACTATTTGGAGTTTTATAGTCGACCGTCACTTGGGATTGTTGGATGTGAGGTAAACTCCTGGCGCCCACTCACATACATAAATTTTGCTACGACTCACCCCTTCTTCACTGTAGTTAGTCGGCATCTAAGACTTGGGTTAATATAAATCCCACCTCAGGTGCTTAGACACAGAAAGTAGGTAGCAGTACTAACAACATAGTTCAGTATCATTATAATTGAATCAAATATAATAAGAGTATAAGAGTAATTAGATCCAAAATGGGTTTGATTCGACTCGTCACTTGGTCCCATTCTTCCCCCCACAATAAAAATTTCAAATTTTTATTCTGAAGTTATTCTTAAGGCACCTGAAAAAGGGGGTCGGGTGTGAGTAACCCCCATCGCTCTACTATATCCGACCTCAGCTTGCATCCTGTTGCATATCGAAAATAATCATTAACAGCCTAGAAAAGGTATAAAAAAGGGATGGGGGAAGAAAATCGGCCTACTCTTCAAATTTTTCCAATTTTTTAATTATCTATACAACAAATATCTTAAAATACCCAAATTATGATTTTTTTACCTCAATGTCCAATAATTTATCGTACTCGAAGTAACGGTTCTATATATCAACATCCATTGGGGTAAAGGGGAAAAGTAGGGGGAGGAGGCGGTTTAAAATCATTTCAGGCGGAGCCTACGGCTATTTTTTTTCTATTCCTTACCATTTAGACGGAGGAAGAGGGAGGAAAGTTGGAGGGGTGATCCTCTATCCGTCAATGTAATATTGCCCATGTCTGTTTGAAATTAAAGAGTGCTGATGTTCGCTATAAGCTAATTTTATTAGTTATTCATAATTCATAATTGTGGATCAATGCTGCATATATCGAAGGTTTGAAAAAAAATAATATTTCCAAATTTTTTTATTGATAACACTCGTGAATAGCTACTAAATCGATTCACAAACAGAAGAGAAAATAGTACTGAACTATTTTGGCTTTGCCTATTTATTTATGTTAACGTATAATCTGTAGTATAACACTGAAATACACTACTTTGCTTCTTCTGATGACCCCTATTCTGTAAGTACAGTTGTTATCTGGCAACTCAATATCTACCCACTCTCATAGGAGGCAGTTCCTATATGCCCCAGAAGGATACACAATTATCATATTAAGGCCTAAGTGATGTGTATTGCAACCCATTCTCTTTACTTTACAGATACAGATCGCAAGCAAGAATAAGTAGTAGTCTCTGCTGAAATTTTACTTCGTTTCTAAAACAAACCAGTAGAAAAAAATTATATACGTACCTTCTAACTTCTAATGTTTTTATTATCTTATCAATACACATACATCCCATTAATTTTTTAGTCTACTAAAATATTTATTATCAAAAAATCAATATTTCTATCTCAGAATTTATCAAAACTGTTTGGTTGTTTACTTAGAGAAGGAGTTCTGATTCTGGCAATATAAAAACTTGCTTAGTAGCAACTGTGATACAGAATAGACCCCTGTTTGTATAAGGACACTAATAAAAGACCTAGTTGAAATATGTCTATAATTCCTCAATTGACCCACTTACCATGACTATTGCTTTTGATTGCTTATATCTATTATTGTTTTTGTTTTAGAATAACCTTTCGAAAACCCCATTACATCAGAGCTGTATCCAAAACAGGCGAATGCAACATATACCCTTCCAGAGTACCAAAAAAGCACTTCATCAAAGATATTTTCACTACTTTGGTCGATCTGAAATGGAGATACACCCTTACTATATTCATTTTTGGCTTCGTGATTACTTGGACGTGCTTCGCCGTCTTGTGGTGGCTGATAGCCTTCTATCATGGAGACCTTGAAGACAACCACCTTCCAAAGTACCAAAAAGCCTCCAATTGGACTCCATGCGTGACGGATATTTACGATTTTACTTCGTGTTTCTTGTTTTCAGTGGAGACCCAGCAAACTACTGGGTATGGCGAGAAAAGACCTACCGAAAAGTGCTCTGATGCTGTGATACTTATGTGTATTCAAAATGTTGTCGGGTTGATAGTAGACGCAATTTTAGTTGGAGTAATTTTCGCTAAATTAGTTAGACCAAAGCACAGAGCGCAAACTATCAAATTCTCCAAACACGCTGTGATATCTATGAGGGAAGATGCCCTATGTTTAATATTTAGATTAGGAGATATGCGTAGCAAAAGTCGTATACTAGAAGCCAAAATAAAAGCACAATTTATATCGGAAAAAGCATCAAAAGAAGGCGAACAGTTTTCTAAGTACCTAACAAAGCTGAATCTATCTGCAGACGATTGTGACAACGATCTATTCCTGATCTGGCCAATGATGATAGTCCATAAAATAACTCAACATTCACCGCTATATCGTATGACGAAAAATGATCTGGTAAAGCAACATTTTGAAATTGTGGTTAGTTTGGAAGGTACTATTGAAAGTACTGATCAAAAAACGCAAGCCAGATCGAGTTATTTAGCTAGTGAGATACTTTGGGGACATAGGTTCAAATCTTTGATGTCTGTATGCGAAGAAAAGTCTGGTTATACCGTTAACTATTCGAAATTCGATGAAACCTTCGAAGTTGATACTCCAGAATGTTCTGCTGCTGAAATTAGTAATTATAATGTATTCAATGAAAATAAAAATTAAGTTTATAAGACTTAAAACAAGTACAGTCCTGTTGAGGGTTGAAAATTCCTTAAATAACCCTAAAGGAAAAAATAAAGCGGCATCAAGTCTGGTGAAAGAATGAAACCTCTGTTTTCAATCCATACGGAGAATATATTTATTAAATGCCCCCGTATATGTTATTTGTAAAAAAATATGGTTTCAAATTCCAAAGGTGTCTTGGAGAAGACAATGGATTGGAACTTCAATATTTATTGTATACTTATATATAGAATTGAACTGGATTTATTTATATATAACAAAGAAGATGTATTACCTACTTTCATAGATTTACTAAATTTATAAATAATGAACAAAGAAATATGTTATTTATTAAATAATGAAGTATATAAACTGCAGGCTGCCTTTATATCATTATTGATCATTTGATTATGTTCTTATTAGTAAATGAAACGATTTAAAAATTGTTTTGAACGAATTTGTACAATTTGCTTTTTAGTTCGTCTTTTTTTAATCAGCAATTGTAAACTAATAAAACCTAGAGTATACCACAAAGTACTTTGTTGGGATCAACACATTTTTGTTTATTTATTGTTATTGCAAATAGTAAAAATCACAATTAAAAATATACATACTCGATCTTAT
>OV651819.1:12949092-13131592 GCA_927349885.1 Psylliodes chrysocephalus
TTAGAGGGCCCTAGGCGAGAGTTGCACATCAATGAATGTGTGAAATTATGAGACGATTCTCGGTTCGTCTTTTTCGATTGTGTGAGGAAAACTCACGAAGATGAGGTCCGCGTCTAGGTTCCGGTGCACCAGGTGTTTGTACCAGGTGTTTGTAGAAGATAAAAAGTAGGGACATTTTTCCAAATTTTTTTTGTAATACCGCTTTCCGAGTCTAAAAAATTCCGAACTTTTTTACTTCAATGCCGCGACTATAATTTACTATCCATTTTTCAACTATAATTTTCCTCTGATTTTTTAGATAACGCTAGGCAAAAATATTGTTTTTGTTCGTTTTTTAGTGGTATCTTCGTTTGAACTACTTTAATCTCTTTAACCTCAATCAATTTTTGTCGGTAAGTTTAAAATTAAAAGTTAATTATCTCCGAATTATACATTATCTACGCTTTATTTGAAATTAATGAACGGCAACGTTACTGCATACAGCGTAAAACATTTCATTCAGGGTTTTCTAATTTTATTTTTTTACAAAATGTATGTGAAAATTAACTATTACAAGGGCATAAATATGCACGAGAAATAGTTGTACATAAAGTTTTTCTTTATTTATTGGACGCGCTTATTGAAAACTCACATATTCATTCGTTTTCTAAATTATTTCATTTAAATAGGTCAAGGGACACGTTAAACAAAGTAAAGGAGTGCCTCGAGGAGTGCTTCAGGGCCAATGTTATTTCTTATTTGCTTATTAAGAATGCCTAGGATGCCCTATTTTACACCAATTGCTCTAAAGTACTTAAAAATCAAAGAAACCCAAGTTGAATGTTCAGTTTTAAATATTATGTAGTCCTGGCAGGGCGTAATACGACGTAAAAACAACCCGGATGCGTTTTTTATATATAAACTTGGTTCTAAAATCTTTTTTGCAATATTTACGTATTTTAGGTCAAAACTTAAAGATATTAATTAAAAGACCAAAAATAAATAATTCGCTACTCATAACCAACAAGAATATCTATCGACCTAATTAGCATTTTAACTTATTTGCTAGTGACGTTAAAAACCTTAATACGCAATGTAGCAAATATGCAACGTTATCAGAAATCCCTGATTGGTAACGTAGCAGATATGCAACAGCATTAAAGAACCTGAATGTGTAATGTAGCAGATATGCAACATTACGTATTTCGGGGATAATTAAAGATAATTTTTTGTTATGGGGTAATAATTTACAGCAAAAACAGTAGGTCCATAATATTCAGTGTAATAACTATTACTAGCCTTTAAATTGTAATTTTTAGTCAATCATTTTAATGAAAGAAAAATAAATAGATCTTGCAAGCTGTTTTGTTTTTAAACGTAATATGAAAAAGAAATATTTTCCGAAGATCCACGAAAGGAATTAAATTTAAATATCAATTCTGCTTATAAGTACTGATGGTGGACATTCAGAATTGGTGGAACAACATTCAATTTTAAACATTCTGTCAATCTTTTTTTATCAGTATGCTAAACATAATGATTTAGTATCTGACATCATACTTCAAACCATTCAAACTGCCATCAGACCAGGAAGAACTTCGTTTAGCCAAAGAATTGGGAAATGTTGAACAAGCTGGAAGCGGTCTGATTACCGTATAGCTGACGGAACTTTGTGAAATCGGTCATATAATAGTAGCTTGTGCAACAAGAGTGGATATGGACAATCCACTAGAGTTATACAGTATTTTTTTCTATGACCCAATTACGAAACTCTACAATTTAAAAATTATGATACAAAGAAAAATCATCAAATCTTTGAAGAGAATAATGCTGGAACTCAAGAAAAAAATTTGATTATGGAGGAAGTAGAAAATGTTTTGGAAAATTTTAGGAAATAATAAAGAAATTGTTAAACGACTATTTAGGAAAACCTTGGACATTCTTCAAAATTAAGACCTTTTGCAATTACACTACGTCTTATTTCCATTAATCCAATATCATCAAACATAATAATTGACTAGATAAAAATCAATAAATATACTTATTGTTGTTAAATTGTAAAATTTTAATCTAATAAAAATATCACATTTTCAAACAATATAACTACGATACACCACTGGTAAATACTAATGTCAAGTAGCCATCTTGGATAACCATTCCGTTATAGAGACAATTCGTTATAGAGACAATCCGTAATACAAGAAATGTGTATTGTATAATCTTTTATTTTTAAAAACTATGCTTCCCTGACAACATAGTAAAATTATTCATACATTGTGAATTACCATGTAACTGAAAATATTTTGAATTGTACATAGTAATGTAATAATAAAACATACAGGGTGTCTGTAAAAGGTCTTTTCAAAAACATACCACATATTCCTTAGACCAAAATAAGTCCATTTAAGTAAAATTACCTTAGTACAAAGTTGCTTTGTTTGGGCTCCAGAGGGCCTTGAAGTTACAATTTTTAAATCGTTTTTCCCATATAAATTTAAAACGGCATAAGCGATTTTGCTGAAATTTGGTATATTGGTAGAGTTTTATGTAGCAAAAAAAATTGTTTTAAAATTTTGTCCGATAATAATACATAGGCGTAGAACTTGATTTTTTAAATAATTGCACCTTTAAAAATTCTACGCCAATGGAAGAAAAGGAGTTTGAGTATGAAATTTAGATTGCGTAACTCATTTACTTTAAAAAAGGTACTCTTGATAAGACTGGATTACTCTCATGGTTTTGACGAAATTTGCATTTTAGTAATTTTAGAACATAAACAATAATTATTAAAATACAAACTTTATCAAAACCATGAGAGTAAACTTTTTGCCATTGGCGTAGAATTTTTAAAGGTGCAATTATTTAAAAAAATCAAGTTCTACGCCTATGTATGATTATCGGACAAAATTTTATACGATGAAAAACATAAAAATGTACTTTTCTCATATCTTCTTCAACACCTCTAATCGAGACTTTTAACAAAAATACTCGATTCATGCTATGTACGATTTTTTAAGGAATATTAATTATTTGCCTGCAATACGTATACAAAACCATTTATTGTTAGTGTCCGTAGTTTCATCTAAATAAAAATATTGTCAAGTTTTAACACCTAATCTCTTGTTAACGATTGAAAGTGTTCTATCTGACTCAATAATTAAAAAAACAAATGCGTGGTTTATTAATATGGCTGTACAATATACCAATGCAGAATATACCGATATGTTACTGACATTAGGATTTTGTGAAGGAAATGCTCAAAAGAGTGTGAAAGGTTTCCAAATCGTCGTGAACCTAGCCACCCAACTTTTGCTGCTGTTGAGAGACGTCTTCGGGAGACCGGTTCCTTTGCTCCCAACACTGTTGATAATGGAAGAGAACGTTTTGTAAGAATTCCTGAAGTTGAAGAAGACATTTTAGAACGTGTTGAAGAAGATCCAGAATTAAGCACCAGACGAATTGGAAGGGAACTAGGAGTAAGTAAAGATGTCGTTCATAAAGTGAAGAGAAAATTGCTATATCCATACCATAAGAAGCCATTACAAGAATTATTAGTCCATGATCCTCAAATTCGTTTGGGTTTTTGTCGATTTATTAATATTCAAAGAGAAAGAGATCCAAACTTTGTCAAGAAGGTTCTCTTTACCGATGAAGCGGGTTTTACAAGAAGAGGTATAACTAATACCCATAATGAACATGTTTATGCCATTGAAAATCCGCATGCATAAAGGTAAACCATTTTCAGCACGAATTCAAAATTAATGTGTGGGCTGGAATAATTGGTAATTTCATTGTTGGTCCTGTCATACTTCCACGAAGATTAACTGGAGAAAATTATTTGGATTTTCTACAAAATACGTTGCCAGAATTGTTAGAAGATTTACCTCTCCAACTTCGGAGAGATATGTGGTTTATGCAAGATGGAGCTCCACCACATTTTTCTTTAAACGTTAGAAACCACTTGAATGAACAATATCCACACAAATGGATAGGCAGAGGTAATGACGCATCTGTATACTGGCCACCACGTTCCCCAGACCTAACACCGATGGATTACTTTTTATGGGGACATCTGAAATCCACAGTTTACAGGGAACCTGTAGAAAATGAGGAACAACTCTGGCAACGTATTCAAGATGCAATAAACAATCTTAGAGGTGATGAAGAAGTTATGGAAAGTATACATTTTAATTTTCTTCGACGTATAAATCTTTGTATGCGTGAAAATGGTGAACATTTTGAACAATTTTTGTAAAATCTCTATTTTGATTATGTTGTAAATAAATATTTTTGTGAAACCTATACACTCTAAATTATTAAAACAGAAATTTAGCGAAAACCATGAGAGTAATCGAGTCTTATCAAGAGTACCTTTTTTAAAGTAAATGAGTTGCGAAATCTAAATTTCATACTCAAACTCCTTTTCTTCCATTGGCGTAGAATTTTTAAAGGTGCAATTATTTAAAAAATCAAGTTCTACGCCTATGTATTATTATCGGACAAAATTTTAATATCATTTTTTTTTTTCCACATAAAACTCTACCAATATACCAAATTTCAGCAAAATCGCATATGCCGTTTTAAATTTATATGGGAAAAACGATTTAAAAATTGTAACTTCAAGGCCCTCTGGAGCCCAAACGAAGCAACTTTACTTAAATCGACTTATTTTGGTCTAAGGAATATGTGGTATGTTTTTGTGAAGACCTTTTACAGACACCCTGTATAATAAACGTGTGTATGCAACAGAAACTCAATCTAGCTCGTAATTTTAAAAATAAAAATTTCGTAGAACTAAGCAATTTTCAAATTTAACACCCTGTATATCGAAAACCAGTCATAGGATTGACTTGAGCCTATTGACACTTTTGGTAACTAGGTACAATAACATACCAACGTTTTAGAAAATTTAATTAGTCGTCACTTTCCATAAGGAAAGTGCGGAAATACTTTGGGTAATGATGAAATGAAATTCACATCTTTAAAAATGTATAGACAAAAATAATTGGATGATCAAAATAAGAAAGGATTACAAGAAGAAAAAATTATTTTTGTATCAAGAAAAGGTTAAGTGTTATTGTTTTTTATATGTTTATTCAATAAAATTATTATCAAATTACCCCAACCCTAACCCCATAAACTTTTAAATTAACCAGTCTTCGATAACGCCACACTATTAAGGTCAGTTTGTACGATAAAATCATGAAAAAAACAATTAACAGTGCTGTTCCTAAAGTGGCGCTGGGAAACAGTAACAAAGCCTGCACAGAACACGAGGCTAATGGCCATAGTAGTCGACGCCGATGACACCAAATTAAAAAAAAAAAAAAAAAAAAATAATCTACACCATGGTACAATGTGAATTTGGTAATCTGGCAACATTGGTGATGGAGCAGTGAGTAGGAGCACTTTCCTGAGTATCAGAATAAGGTACCAGAGCATAATCTTGATTGAGATGGATAATAGGGTAGATATTTCAGTCAAATATAACATCTAGTACCAGCAACTGTTAATGTGTTCCACATTTTTGTCTTCTCACTAGCTCCATATTGCAAAAAAATCATTCTTCGTAGCCGTTATGTAACTCCAGTAACCATATCGTAATTATAACATCCCGTAAATATACGGGAACTGCATTGGCTAGATCCGACCGAGCATTTAAGTGTATTGTCATGTCGATTCTCGATTCTATAGGATTTCTGCATGAAATGATCGGAGGTGCGGGTGCGGGGCAGTGACTAAATGTTCCGAATGTATTTATACAGGAAGGCGAGGCACAAATAGGTTAGTTATGGACGTGGGTTGGTAATGGATAGGGACAGGGACGGATTCAGAACTACTAAATCTCATAATAGAATAATTTCTAAGTCATTTCTAAGTACATTTCTAAGTAAATCACATACTGTACCTTTAATGTCATAGTTGAAAATTCGTATCGAAGACCTTTGGCAGATCAAGTAAAACCGCTAGACATTTACTTGATCTGTCCAAAGCCTGGACTGGTTTAAGTAAGTTATGTCGCATAATTAGTAGAATCCAAATTGTATTTTCGATAGAACTATAGTTTTGTCTAGGAATTTTATTAATCTGTCTTTTGACAGCTTTTTCAACTATTTTAATCGAAAAATAAGAACTAGATAACTTTCTATTTCGTCCCGGTATATCTTTCAAGCAACCTGTCAATCACAAAAATGTTTTCGTTAATTTCCCACTTACAATACTTAATTAATATACAATTCGAACCATAAAGGAGTGAAGTAGAGATAATCTTCAAGACATTAAGGTCATCGGTGCTATATTTCATAATAAATAAATAAATAAATAAATAGAGGAATATGTATGAATGCGCAACATTGTTGCATTTCTAAGTTTTCACAACTTGGTTTCATTCATTATGGAACTAAAGTAGGTACCTACTGCACTGGTAATGATAATATCTAGCTGTAGGTGATGGTAATTTGACGGTAAAACTTTGTAAAACCTCTCTTATATGAAAGATAAATTATAGTAGCAGGGACGGATTTATACTTAGGGCTCAATTATTCATTTTAAACAGTAATGATTTTTCCGACATATAACTAAGAAAATTCGATTATTCTTAATAACATATAAATCGTAAAAATTGATATTTCTGAGTCACAAAATATAAAAAGAGCTTTCCCGAGTAACCAAGTCGAAATAAGTTAAAGTTAATTTGGACTGAAAAAAACTATGTTTCCTTTTACAAGTCAAAAAACCAATTTTTCTTAGTTCTGAGTCCAAAAATTGTCTTTCTGAGTTTTAAGTCGAATAAATAAAAAGTATTTCCGGCTTAAATCGGAAAATAAAATGTATCTTTCGATATGTAACTAAAAAAATTCGCCGCGGTTGGTAAATTGTTATCTCGCTTCAAAAAATGTTATTTTCGTCACTCGTGAAACAATATACTATTTTTAATTTGCATTTACATTTAAATAAAAGTATGTTTTTTTTGTTTAATTCCAATACATTTGTGTTTATTAATAAATGTGAAAACTAGTAAGAAAAGTGTTTGTTACATTAAAAAACTTTTTAACTGTAGTTTTATCGACTATAATATTTAAAGTAAAGTTGTTTATGAAAATTACCGCAAAAACTATTTTAAATATGTATTTTCCTTATTCATTTGAAATTTTTATTTTAAGTCATTAAAAAGTTCTTGTAGCTTCCATTTTAAATTAATTTTAAATAAATGACATGATACATATTTTTCTTATAGATCCTATAAATCACAATTACACACGTATTATTCGTTACCATTTAATATAATATAATACGTGTGTTTTAGTTAACTTTTTCACTATCTGGAAATCTGATGAGTTACGATAAGCAATTAAAAATTTCAAAATGGTCCAAAAGTTAATTGTTCTAGAGAGCTCTCGAGAGAAATAAGAAATTCTCCTCATCACGTCTCGAATTTGTTTTCGAAAGAAAATGTCTTTCTAGTCTCGTCGAGACGAGAGACGAGAATCTCTTGTCTCGCAGAATTACTAAAAAATTTGAAATTTTTTATATAGAAGTTAGAAAAATCATATTTTTTTGAATTTTAAATCGAAAAATGAAAAAAGCTTTCCACCGTAATAAAGAAAAATAGATATTTTCAACTCATAAACGAGAAAATTCGATTTTTCTGAATTAAAAGAAGGAAAATTTGATATTTTTAAGTTAAAAAATAGAAAAATCGGCCATTCTGAGTTTTAAAATAAAGGCTTCTAATTAAATTGGAAAAATAACAGTTACAATTTAGATAAATCGGCATTTCTGATTTAAAAAAATAAAAAATATATATTTCTGGCATAAATTGGAAAAACAGATATATTATAACTAAGAAAATTCGATTTCTTTAATATTGTAAGTCATAAAATTTGATATTTTCAAGTTACAAATTAGAAAAATCGGTCTTTCGAAGTATTAAGTCGAAATGGGTAACAAGTTTAAAAATTCGATTTTTCTGAGTAATTTTAGGATACATTTATTTATCTAAAGCCTTGGTTTCTTTGAACACTCCGTCGCGGTGAGCGGACAGTCCGTCGACCGCTGAGGACAGCAATTTTCGCCCGAGGTGGTTTGTTAAAAAATATAGAAAATGATACTTTCTCTATGTCTGTACGTGCTGTTTATGTATTATGAATGTAAACGAAAGGTACTAAAATGGATGCAAATAAATTGTTTGCGTTGTTATTATTGTTGGAAGAGGAAGAACAAGAGGAACTGGCAATTGCAACCGTCAAAGTTTCCAATAAGCCAGTGGATGAGTTGTTTTTGTGTCGCGATACAGAAAGGTGCCTTTAATATCACTGTGCAGCGGAGGCTTTTTGGAAATGAAACCAAATTTAGGGAGTATTTTAGACTTTCTACAGATCTTCTTGAATTCGTGTTGCGTTTTATAAAGGACATAATTTCCAAGAAACCTAAAAATAAAGTCATGATATCATCTGTAAGTGTGAATTTGTCACTCATTGTTTTAAAATTAATAACAATATAGTCTCCGCACACGCCGACGATTCCGCTGATATCAAACTCAACAGATATCAACCGACTCTTCGCGACAAATCAACGGCATGACGCCGTCCTGCTCAGCTAAGCGGATTCAAGAAAACCATTCCCATTTAAATACTCTGCTTGGATAAAATCGTCAAAACGCGACGGTTGACGGACTGTCCGCTCACCGCGATGAAGTGTTCAAAGAAAGCAAGGCTTAAGTTACGTCAGTTCTGAGAAATTTTTTTAAGTCTTTCTAGTTCTAAGTCGAAAAAAAAAAAGAGCTGAAAAATATTATACTGGTGATAACAATATCTAGCTAGGCGATGGTAATTTGATGGTAAAACTTTGTAAAATCTTTCTTATGAAAGATAAATTGTAGTAACAGAGACAGATTTCAAGTTAGTGCCCAATTATTCATTTTAACTAGGGGTAATTCATTATTATTAAACTAAAATTTTATTCTGCATGCCCTGGGTCAAATTAAGAAAAAAATTGTTACATATGTCTGAAAAAGCTTAGTTTCTTAGATAAATGGAGTCAAAGTTTAAAAATAGCACCCTAAATATGTTTGCAATTTTAATGTTTTTTTTTTTAATGAAGCAACTAGAAATACAATTTTTTAACTCTTGTTTTTTTTTTCGTGCATGGATTGTGGATTGCTTTAAAAAAAATCAGGTTGATTTTTTTAACTTGATAAGTTGGCATGCATTTCTTTTTTTTTGGAAAATTGATAAAATTGTTCAGGATTTTTCCTTAAAAATAAATTCGTTATTATATTGTATACAGTGTATCTGTAAAGTATGAAACAAATTTATTTTTACGCAAAATATCCATTTTGAAGGAAATTCCCGTACCTATACAAACCCTATGTGTGATATATTTTCAAACTTTTCATGGTGATTACAAAATTTTTATATTTGTAAGAATTAAAAATATGATGGCGTTTGATCGATGATATTTATCTGAATCATCTAGCGGACCAGGAACTGCCTGTCAACGGGACGACGCGCAAGGGAATTAAAATTTAATAACCATAAGTTTTACAATACACGTATCTATTATAGTTGGCAATCCTGACTGAATTAGTTACTTTTGTTTAATAAAGATGACTACCTGCATTGTCGTCTGTCAATGACAATGTCAATGTAAGTACTTCCGGTAAATTAACCAATGAATGTGCGCACCAAACCTGAGTTACTATTTTAATTTTAGTATTGTTTGTTCAAATAGTTATTCGTTAATAAAAACCTTTCACCAAACTATTTCCATATTATTTTCTCTAACAATAAGATTCAATGGGGTAAGTGGCTCAGTGGTAGAGTCTCTGCCTGTGAATCCAAGGGTCCCAGGGTCGAATCCCACCGTTGGCCGGGATTTTTTTATTTAATTTAATTATTTAAAATTAATTCTGATGCCTTGGTAGTATTCCCCACTCGACCATTCACTGTTGGGTTCTAATTAACAGTGCTGTTCCTAAAGTGGCGCTGGGAAACAGTGACAACGCCTACACAGAACACGAGGCTAATGGCCTTAGTAGTCGAAGCCTGACACCAAATTAAAAAAAAAATAATATTTGTTATGTTAGGATTATATACTAAGTTCCTAAAGCAATGTGGCCAGAAAAATAAAATAAAGGAGCCACTTATAGTTCGGCTGTCTAAACGGAATGTCGATTTTACTTGTTTGTGTTTAATTTTAAAAATAGATTAATTTGAGGAAATTATCGTGTTTTCTTACATATAGGTACAGGGTAGGGTGTCTCATTTAAAAAAATTATCGTTGACTTCATTACTCACATGTTCATCTATATTCAGGGCCACCGAGAGCCAGGTGTGGCTCCAGGACAAGCAAAAACTTAGATCCTTTTTAGTGAAATCTCTAAAAAAAAGGTTCTCATCTTGTATTTTACATAAACCAGCGCTTCTCCCTTTTGTGGCGAACTTTAAAAAAATAAAACGTCCTCACCTAAAGCTGCCGGGACCCCCTTGTTTCCTTGCAGGGCCCCCACTTATGCTCGGACCCTGGGAATTTGTCCCGGCTACCCCCCTCTCGTAGGCCCTGTCTATATCACCCTGTAAGTATATACAACTTTTTGTTCAAAATGCGAAAATTTGTTTTAGGAATTTCCTTAAAAATAATTAATATTTTCCCTAAATATAATTTTATTACATACTTTACAGACACACTGTAGATTTAATCCAAAAATATTTTTATTTAACTTACTCATTTAATCCTAATTTCAAAACATCTCCGGAATTCCTCAAAAGCCCATGGGCTTCGGTGTTTGTCAAAGTTTTCGTACTCTGTCCGTTGATAGATGAGATAAAATCGCCTTCTCTTATACCTCGATGAGCTGCTTTACTTCCCGGGTTGACCTACAACAAACGAAGCATCAGTGTAGAACTGGTTGCATAGCTAGTAGAAATGGTTCGTAAGTCTGTTATGATACCTAATAAATTGTTTTTGTATCTTTTTTACCCAATAATTTCACTAAATAGTAACATAAATTACTTAAGAGAATTAAATGTAGTTTTTTGGAAGTATTGAACCTCATTTTTACTCTACAGGGTGATACAAATAGGTACTTACGTGAAGCTACTAAAACGAATTACATAATGAAGATGGAATGAAACATTTACTGAGAAACAATCATTATTTGTTTCACAATTTGTTCTTTGTTGAGTGTCAAAATTATTGAAAAGAGGAAATTAGAATTTATTAAGAAGAAAGTCAAAATACAAAGAAAATTAATAAGTTATTTTTAGTTGAACTTTGAGCTTGAATAACTTTTAAGCAAGTGAATTTATCGAAAAAAATTACTAAGAATTTTTTGTAGAGCGTTAAATTTACTACAAAAATTATTGATTGCCGCAGCTTTGTATATGAGCTGGCTGAGGAACGAAAAAATTGATTACAAAACTTACAAAAACCCCATGTTATTTAAATGGAAAATGAATTGCCTTTGTGGCACGGTTTATCATCAATATTAAAGGCTTATATGGGTTCGATATATTTTTTTCAGTCATACACTAAACATTTTAGGGGCGCTGCAAACTCAAAAATCAAATTGGTAAATAACGGACAGCCCACTATAGAGTATCTAAAATGTAAAAAGATTCCATTAAAAAAAATTAAGTGATTGGCCTTTTCCGACTTTGATTAATAAATAAAACAACCAATGATAATAAATTGGAAATTTTTTAATTGTACTTAAAACTAATAAGATATTTTTTGATAAGCTGGTAATTTAGGTCATCACACTGTATGAGATTTTATTAATTTACATTTTTTTTTTTTTGTAATTTGCTACTACTTTTTCGTTCATCGTCTTTTTAAATCTCTTCACTACTGCAGGGCCCAGTTTTATTATTATTTATTATTACTTGCCTATCTTTTCAAAATAACAATTCCATTTTTTTACTTTTTTGAACCATTCTAAATCAGTTTAATATTGTACCCAACAAGGAATATTTTAACTATGAGCACTAGTACATGAAGGGTACAGGGGAAAAAAGATGAATGTCCAAAAATTCCAATTTTAAGCTAAAGAATCCGATAAAATATTGAAACCGATCAAAATATATGAGAATAGCAAGCCACATCGAATCTAAATTTTACCGGACAGGGGAACAAATATGAACGTCTCGGCGAACTGGGAAAAAAGATGAATGTCCATAAATATGGCAATCGCGCATTGTTTTGTTTTTCTCTCTCGATGCTTTTTCCCATTTTATTACGCGCTATTTTACTATTTCAGTAGTTCATGGGCCGTTTAATCCACCACATGCTGTATGCTGTTTTTTTTTCTCGTGCCACGTGCAATCGAAATATTTAGCAATGAGTGACGAAGACATTGAAGTTGATAGTGCAGTTTTTCCTATAAGGTCTAAAAAACGGAAATCTCGTGGACGTATGAAGAACGTTGCTAAGTTATTAAAACTACGAAGCCATGAAACAGGCCCAAGTTGTAATTGTACTAGATTTAAGTGTTTTGAAAATGTCACCGAAGGAGAGAGGTTGCAAATAATTAAACAGTTTAGTGAACTTAAAGATCATGATGAACAAAATTTGTATCTGGGTGGCTTAATTTCACATGCCCCCGTTAAACGACACCGAAGTAGAAATAATAATGATGAAGATGTTGAATATCACTCGTACACTCGTACACGTACAACAAGATAATACAGCTATAGAAGTGCCAACATGTTATAAAGCTATGCTTTCTATGCATGGAATATCTGCGAAACGGCTTCAGAATATCCAGCAGCAGTTAACCACTTTTGAACATGTTAAACATGATGGGCGAGGTCAACATTCCAATCGAAAAAATCGTCTCCCAGATGAAATATCCACGGCCGTTTTTGACCATATTGCTTCGTTTGAAAGCCGCAAATCACATTATAGTCTCCATGACTCCCAACGTGTACATTTACCGGACGATCTTAACGTGAAAAAGATGTTCAACATGTTTTTGCAACAAAATCCTGAGAAAAAAGGTTTCCTACGAGATTTACAGAACTATATTTGTAACTAAATTAACATAGGTTTCGACTATGCACGAACGGATACCTGCAGTGCCTGTGATGAGCACAAGGCCAAAAAAATGAGCATCAAAAACGATCCTTCACAAAAAGCGCTTTAATCTCGTTTGGAAACAAAACATAAACTGCATCTTCTAATAGCTGAAACGTTTTACAGAAGTACAGAAATACAGAAAAAGAGGCAATAGCAGTGAATTTTCAAAAAAATTTGCCAGTGCCCAATATCAGCACTATTGATGTATATTATAAACGCCAACTTTCTTTCTTTTCCTTTAATATCCATGTGCTGTCTAACTCTGCTTCATATTTTTATACTTACACGAAAACTGCTGGAAAGAAGGATTCAGATGAAGTAGCATCTATGCTATTTCATTTTATTTTTAATTTCTTGGATGAGCGTGTCCAAGAGTTAGAAATTTTCTGCGATTCGTGTAGCGGCCAAAATAAGAATTACCTTATTTAGTTTACTGCATTTCGTTGTCCATAAGACTAAACTCTTAAGGAAATCAAGATGACGTTTCCAGTTCTGGGACACAGCTATCTAGAATGCGACCGCAATATAGGTCTAATAAACCAAAAGGCAGCAGTAGAACTTTCGGGTGGATGGAATGAGCAAATTCTGAGTGCTAGAAGTAAACCTGGTCCTTTTTGTGTAATTGACTGTGAAGATCAAAATATTTTTCGTTCATGGACGAATCAATTTGCAAATTACTTCTATAAAAAGTGTATATTTGAAAGAAGACCAATCAAGGAACTTACAGTACATACTGGTATGCCGAGAATGATAAAATATCGTGAATCATATAACGGAGCTTGCACGACTTCTGTAGTGATACCGCCTAGAAGAAAGTCAAAAAATATTGATTTGTTATCTCCTGGCCAATTTAAAGTACCTTCTTTAAAATACAACGAGAAACTCCCTATATCTTTGAAAAAGTTCCAAGACCTACAAGAATTTAAAAGATTTTGTGAGCCCAATGCATGAAAGTACTTTGAAAACTTATCTTATAACAACACTACCGAAGATGAAGACGCTTAACTTATGTTAAAGGTTTTAATTTACAATACTCAAGTTAACTTTTTGACGCTCACTGTATGTTTTTTTTTTATTATATTATAACTACCTAATATTTCAATGTTCTACCGAAATTTACCCTTATTTGCCTTAGTTTTAATAAAAAGGTACTAATTTAGATTATTTGTTTATTAAGAGCTTGCCCTAAGTTTTTACTAATCCTAAGAATTTGTTGTTGATTCTTTTGTACTACTACATCTAAAACGCCCTATATATTTTCTGTATTAGAATTTGTTTACTATTTTCGTTGGTACTACTTTTATATAACCAAAATTAAAGTTGTATGCTCTTTCGTTTCAATAAATAATGCAATTACTAGCACATTGTTTATGATAAATTACTCCATTTCCCCACTCGATCCTATGTTGTATAACTCCAAATATTTTTTTCCAGCTACAAAAATAAACCTGTGCACTCAATAATTGGTAACAAAGTAATCTATACTACCAGCTATTGAGAAAAAAATATTTGAGCCAAATATATTTTCAGACAAGTATTGTAGAAGTCTTCAAATTTTAAAATCCTACTTTCTCAGAAACTAATTTTTGTGACATTCATCTTTTTTCCCCTGTACCCTTCATATGTGAAGTCTCTTTATGCCTTTTAGCAAGATTATCCTGCAATATACTCCAGGGCATCATCTGCGATTCCTGGTAGCCTTTTTCTTGGTTTGTGCTTGTACTGGTTAGACCTTCAGATACATTAACAGTCTGTTCAAGAGAATGAACTGCTTGAATTTAAAATATTTTTCCAATATATAGGTCTACAGTTAAGAGATTCACTTTTTCTAAACAAATGATTACAATCGTAACAACTATAGGTTAGGCTGAAAATTATTCATCCCATCCTCACAGACGAAATTTTATAAAATATGTATAATTTTTAACGTCAAATTAAATTATTGACACCATTCCCTATACAAAAGAGATAATATTTATATTTATATATTTATATTTAATAAGTTTAACGAGGGACGAATCAATATTAAGAAAAATATTCTTAATATTAATATTCTTAAAGAAGTTACAAGCAATTTAAAAAAGGTGGTCATAGAAAATTTGAGCAAAATTCAATTTACTATCATTTTTGCGTATGTATAAAACCATAATCAATGTTTTTAATAATTTTGTTGAGTCTTATGATCAAGTAAAATATTATTCGTTATTTACCAAATATTCGCGTCGCCGACCATAAGGCGAACAAAATTTCAGCATTTCTTCTTCCTTTCAGCCACTGAAAACACTCTCTTTCAGGTCTCTCTTTTGAAACACAACACACAGTTCAAACTAAGCAAGCCCGGCTATCGCGATGGTTTAAAAAGGCACTACTAACGACGAAGTCAACAGACACAATACAATTCTTGTTCCGTAGGTCACTGAGTATATACATGTCATACACAATTAGTTCTTCATTTTACAAACCACATGTGTATGTGTCTAAGACGCGAGTCTTTTAAATGTTAACGGGGTGTTTGGAATAGGTTGAGTATTAATATTTCTTTGATGGTATATTTTATAGCTCATTTAACAATCTCTGTGTGCTTCTCCTCCAAGTTAATTAATGTACAAGTTATTTCAATTTTAAATAATAGGCATGTATTTAAATCAAGAATCAATATTGGCCCAATATTACTGAGGCCCTTCCTATGGGGCCTCACTATTGCATTCGTGCAGACGAAAAAAATTTCTGACCCCCATTTTTTAAAACTTTTTTTCCTGTTTCTGATCATTCTAAATCCGAAAATCCAAAAAAAAATTTGGTCTGGTCGTCTGTATGTATGTATGCCGGCACTATAACTCTATAACGAAAGTTCTGATTGACTTGCGGTTTTGATTTTCTTGAATAATTACTTCTAACTTAGAACCCTATTGATTTTCGGAAATTTTGGTTCATCCTAACTACTTTAATAACAATTTTCTTAAAATCCGCCTATGCATTCCTTATGTGATCAATTTTAGGAATTTCAATTATTTCTGACGTCAAAATTCCTAACATTCTTCACATTCCATAAATTGCAAACATTCTCTAACGACCTGTCAAACAACAGCTGTTGATAGTAAAGGTGAAATTTCTAAGGCGGGTTGCGACCTTCATACTTGCAACCATATAGCCATTTTGGAGGCTATTTTCATTCGAAATTAGTCGCCAAGCCTGCCAATTTATAAAAAATATATAAGCAGTTTCTTAAAAATTACTTTTTATGGTGGTGCTATTAAGCGTACTACTATTTCGCCCCTAGCCACAAAAACACCTTCATCAAATTTCTCTGTCGCAACCCCATAGAATAATTAACCGGTTATTTTATATGGCAGAAATCTAAATAAAGCTTGGCTGTGCCTGTCAAGTATCAAGATGTCAACTGTGATATGTGAATGGCCCTTAAATGTCACATTATTTAAAAAGGTATACTTCTTTTGATATTTATTGCAAATAATAAATATGTCAATTCAGGCTTTCCATAAATAAAGGTACAGCAAGACAGATAATATAATGTTCTTATACAAAGCACTTTTTTATTATATAAAAGAGAGGTAGGATATAATGCCCATTTCAAATTTGGATCATATATGATACCAAGGTATTTTGTTGTGTCATTTATTTGTATGTTGAAAGAAGGCCTTTGTAAATTACATTGCTCTCTATGGATCTACTTTAACACAAAAATAGTTTTGTGGCTATAAGTTGCTATAATCTATCTATCTTCACAAAACTATTAATAATTTAAACATAGTAAGTGGTATTAATATAACATCAAGTACTTTTTTAAACAAGTAATTTTTTAAAAAAAAGTACATGATCTCAAAACAAATAAACTGTAATAAATGCGGATAAAACGAGGGGTAAAATAACAATAAATTAAGGGAAATACTTAAAAAGGGCAGGTTTAAAGTATTATCATAAGAAATTATATCCGTTCTGTTTATTTATCAAGTATTGTTTGAGGTTACTTTTGAATACATTTGTTTTTTTTTATTTATGTAGGCAGTCTATTAAATTTTTTTAAACCTTTAACAAAAATTGTATTTTGGAAACTTTTAGTGATGGCTTGCCGTACATGAAAGTCAGATTGGTTTCTTGTATTATAGTTGTGATATTGCGAATTATATTGAATTTTTTTCTAATAGATCTGATGCGATGGTACTATGTCATTTTTATTGTATAAATAAATATCAGTCATGTACTGAACATAATTCTGAACTGAAAGCCAATTTATTTCTTTTAACATAGTTGCAATACTCATCCTTCTTAATAGAATATCAATAGGCGAAGTAAGAAGCCCAAATATTTTACATGAGCAGGCTTAAGAGGTAAAGAAGCCAATTATTATTGGATAAATTGCTCGAACAAGTTTTTAAACCCTAATCAAAAGGCGATACAGAATGGTTTTAAAAATCAAGGCTTGTGAAAATCATCACATGGTTTGACCCAAGTAATGCCAATGCTTCACAAACCAAAAAATGCAACGTGCTAAGTGCTAATACTACTATCCGCTTTCGGTATTTCGTTCCAAGTTAAATCATTTCTCGTTTTTGTTACGCTACGAGTTTACCCTTGTAGGCCTCAGTCTCGATAAGGTGGGAACCACCATTTTAGCGTCTCTTGAATTGTTATTAATTCTGTATATCAGTGATGTTTTCTGAATAATTTTATTGATTCTAATCTAGCAGTGGCAAGTTTCTATAATAACTTTTAGAAAAAATCTGATGTGTCCAACACATGACTTTCCTATCTAGTTATTACAGGCTTTTTCCGTTTATTGTGTACAACCTATTGTAGCATCTCTATAAATGTTTAGAGGATAAACTAAATATATATACATTGTCCACATACATCTACCGCGAAACATTTTTCTATAGATATTCATTGAAAATGAAAATACTGAAAAATTTAAATTTGGCACTGTTCCTACAATTTTTCCATTACGGTCCATTTAAAAAAAATCATGTATGAACAAATATTATAGAGATCGATATCGCAAACAACTTTTATTTCAACAATTTTCATAAAAATCAGAATTTTGCACATTTTGTCAAATTTCTCGAATACGGACCATTTCAGGAAATTTTTACATAAGGCAAAAATTATAGATAATAATATTAGAAGTAACTTTTATTTGAACAATTTTCTTCTCCAAACATAAATAACAGATATATTCCATAAAATATATAAACGGCCCCCCCATAAAGTACCCCCCCAGATGTTCCGACTTTGTCCAAAATCTAATCATTTCACGTCAGGCCGAAATAAAACTTAAGTTTAAAATTTATTGATTTTTTCTTTATCCGTTTTTGAGTTTTCTTCAAATTTCGAAATTTACACATTTTCTCAAATATCTCGAATACGGTCCATTTTAGAGAAATTATCTAAGGGACAAAAATTATAGAAAATTATATTACAAACAACTTTTGTTTGAACAATTTTTATAAAAAAAAATATTTTTTTACATTTTGTCAAATTTCTCGAATACGGACCATTTTAGGAAAATTTTGTAAATGACAAAAATTATAGATAATAAAATAAGAAGTAACTTTTATTTAAAGAATTTTCTTGCCCAAACGTAAATAACAGATATATTCCATAAAATATAAAAATGACCACCTATAAAGTACCCCCCCAGATGTTCCGACTCTGCCCAAAATCTAATCAGCTCATTAGACGCTGGAATAAAGCTTAAGTTTGAAATTTGGTGTTTTTCCGTGTATCGGTTCATGAGTTATGCGTTATACAGACACACACACACACACACACACACAGACACACACACAGACACACACACAGACACACACACACACACAGACATCATCGCGAAAATAGTCAAAACGGATTCAGGGGACCTCAAAACGTAAAAATCCGTCGAAAACTCGAGGTCGAAAAAAATCATGATTCCTATACTTTCCTTATATCTGTATACAGATAGGAAAGTAAAAATACTCGGTACTCGATACTTTACAAAAATTTTAGGCAAAAATTCAGAGAGAAATTCAAAAAATAAATAATATTGCTTATTACTAGAAGGTCAGTAGAATAAGAGCAATAGTTAAGCAGAAAATACATGCGGCATATGCAGGTTATCTGGAAAATGTTCAAACCTGAAAAGAAACCGAAATCTGTTTTAGTCCTTCGTTCATCAGCAAAATAAAACTACAAAGATCTCTGCAAAATATATTAAGGTTAGGAGTTTTACAATACTCTCTATGCGATTTTTAATGCTTTCAGAAGTTTCATCAAAAGTGTTTACTCTCTGCCGGATCTGAATTTTAATTTAAACAACTGTAACCTGATTGATAATAGCGGTTTCTATTAACCTATATCAGACAAAGAGATTTTAGATGCTGCTTTCAAACTAATAAACAAGTTTACCTCTAGTCACCACAATCATTTCCAATGGGGGATTCTATCATAATTTTAGGTTATCCTTTGAAGATACTTTAGATTACTAACCTTAGGAAAGTTTGTCCTATACATAATTCTCAAGATCGTTATGTCATCAGTAACTATAGACCCATATCGATTCTCAATAATTCAGCAAAGTTTAGTGAAATTATTCACAAAATAATTATTACATAACGGAAAAAATTAATTTCACTTATTTTTAAAAAACAGGACCATAATTTTTTCAGATTTAAAACAAATTTTAATCAAAAAAGTCTTTAAACACAATATAAATACGTCGAACTTAGACATTTTAAGAACAGAAACAGAAATCATTTTAAAAGATTTATATAACACTTTGTCTCACAAATATTATACTGCAAACAATTAATACACGATTTTTACAGAATAACAATTAAAATCAAGTTATTAATCTAATTTTACAAGACAAATCAAAACATGATACCATTTTCATTTATACTAATAAGGGAAATACAGTAATTGCTATTAATAATATAGATTACATTGACAAAACTCTTTCATTTCTACAAGCTAGCAATAATTACAGAATACTTAAATTTGATCCGACAGAAAAATATCATTAAAGAACTGAAACGTAATATTCAGGATTTAACAGCAATATTTAATTCCAGGCAAAAATTCAAACTAATACAGATGAACCCTAAACCACCACAAACTTATTCTTTAATAAAATTACACAGAAATAACTATCCTATTAGACCAGTTGTATCATTTGTTACAGCTCCATTAGTATTTCACATTAATTAATTGAACTTATACAAGAATATTGCAAATTTCATTCAAAGTACAGTATAAAAAATTCTTATAAATTTACAGAAAAATAAAAAATGTTAAATTACCAAATTACACAAAATTGGTATATATCATTTTATGTAACTTATTTCCTAGTATACCTCCTAAAGAAACAGTTAACCTGGTAGAAAAAAACGTATTAGACATTAATCAAGTCAATATTATAAATAAAGAAGAAATCCTAATTTGTTAAAAATCTGCTTAAAACAATAGTATATTACATTACGAGTGTGGAAAGTGACATTTTTCACACGAGTGGGAAATAGTGTCGCACGAGGCACAAGCCGAGTGCGACTATCACACGAGTGTGGAAAATCACTTTTCACACAAGTGATGTACAATATTTTTCCTACGACCACAAAATATTTTCATAAAAAAATGTAAAACCAGGTTATTATATTAATTAAAATGTATTTAAAAAAATAATCAACAACAATCGTATTTATTCAATTTTCATATTTTTTAAACAAAAAAAAAATTAAAAAACAAAAAAAAATAAAAAAAAAACAAAAAAGTTCTGGCCCCGCCAGGATTCGAACGCGGTCGTTCGCCAGGTCTCTCAAACGGCAAATTTGATAGTTTGATACTCTAACCAACTGAGCTAACAGGCCTTTCGTCAATTAAGTGATCTAATCGGTTATATGTTTAACCAGAATAAAAAGCAAACATTTTAGTTATTTTAAAATTATTTTAATAATAATTGTTAAAGATAAATATCTAGGATCTAATTTACAACAATTTAAATATTTTAACATTACATAGATCAAAATAGAAATTAGGTGTTTGACATTTTGTAACAACTACTGCGGAAAGTAACATATTCTCACTCGGGTGGAAAGTAAATTCTTATTCATACGCGTGTGATATAGGGCACTTTCCATAGGATTTTATAGTGTGATATGTGTCACTTTCCTAAGTGGTCGTAGGAAAAATTATTTTCAATTTCAAAATTGCATCTACTCAGAGATGAAGGTCTTATTATGGGGAAACCATTAAAAATAACCATTTCATCTCATCATTTGTTTTTAATAAACATATATTTTCCACCACGAACGTCCCGTACTGAATTTGAACATTTTTTTGTAGCTTTGTGTTCCTTAAATTTATTATATAACAGTTTCTTGTTAGTGATCGGTGATTTTAATATCAGCAAATATGCGGAATATCTTAGTAACGGCAAAAGTAACAAACAAATTTCAATAATCAATGACTTCTCTCAACTTTTTAATTTATCTCATTCTAACTTTATCTTTAATGATAATAATAGGCTATTAGATCTAGTCTTATTTAATGATAAATGTTTAGTAGAAAAATCGCTTGATCCATTTGTAGTGGAAGATAAACAACATCCTGCTCTGGACATCAATTGTTACTTGGAAGCAAAAACTAACCGTAAAAACAACCTGGAATCATCAAAATAAGCCCATTTTTTACTAATGTACAATTTAATTTCCAGTATTGACATTTTTAGAAGCCTTTAATAATGCAGAAGACGCTTGTACATACTTTTATGGAAAATTATATAATATTCTTGATAAATGTTGTCCCAAATATTCCTGTAAGCATCAAAACAAATATCCAGCATGGTTTTAATAGAGAAATAATCAATCAGTTACGCGTCAAAACTAATATGTGGTAAAAATACAAACGAGAAAATGATTTAGAAGCCTTTGAAGACTTCAAACGCATAAGGGCTGCTTTAAAATTAGAAATAGAAATTTCTTACAGGGAATATATTAAACAGGCTGAACAAGAGATATCTAGTAATCCAAGTAAATTTTGGGCATTTATAAATAGTACGAAATCACAATTCAAATCCCCTCAAATAATGTCTTATGACAACAATTCACCAAAAACTCCATTAGAAATTCTCAACGGATTTGCTGTCTTCTTCAAACAGTCAATGTTCCTTTCCTTAATGTCAATAGTTTTACCGAAAAAGAGGTAGGTATATGATGCTCTAAAGTCTATTAAACCTAAAAAGACAACTGGTCCAGACCATATTCCAGCTTTTATTTTAAATGATTGTGCCTTTCAACTTGCCCCTAGTTTAGCCACCCTTATAAATATATACCTTAGGACATTAAATCTGTAGGCTGGCTGACGAGCTAGGAGGTGCCTATCATCTTAGGAGGATGCACAATGGACCTAATGAGGCCTAAGTGCCGTGGGGGTAACCCACCCTCCACACGTTACAGATACAGATATCTTAGGACATCAACAGTTCCAGATATTTGGAAGACCTCAAAAGTATGTCCAATTTTCAAAAAGGGGGATAAAAGAGATATAACCAATTACAGACCAATATCTATAATATGCAATTTCTCCAAAATATTTGAAATTTTATTGGAGAAGACCTTATATCATTATGTTAGTAAAATGCTATCAGTCAATTAGCATAGATTTATGAAAGGTCGCTCAACAGTCACCAACCTGGCTACCGTCACACAATAACATTGCTGAATCTATTGATGAGCGCGCCCAGACAGATGTCATTTACAGATTTCTCAAAGACATTTGGCAGACTTGACCACGGTATTCTTCTTGCAAAACTTACAGGGTTTGGGTTATCCCCCCTTTCATAAATCTCTTTCAGTGCTATTTAGTAAATCGTACTCAGTTTGTACAGCTTAATGGGTTTAAGTCTGTCAAATTTGCAACATCATCCGGAGTTCTTTAGGGTTTCAATCTGGGCCCGTTACTATTTAATATTTTCATCAATGATATCTTGAGTGTACTGTGATCAAGTTCACATGAACTTAACCCGGCGTTTGACACGTGGGGTATAATAAACCCCAGCAACTGAAAACGCGTGCACAACTTCGTAACGGTTTCAACTTCACGCTTGCGCGCCCTAGTAGCTTTCAGTTGTATATTATTCTGTGCGCGCACACACATTCGGCAGTCACCTGTTGCACCTGAATAAGAGACTCACTTCAAAGTAGACTGGGGTGTACCACACCCCACGTGTCAGTTTTTGAAACTTTTTTCCGCGATTTCCTTGGCTGGCTTTGTAGGGTAAATACAATTTTTTGAAGTTGTTTTTTGGAAACTTATAGTGCTTTTTCTTTTTTAGCAAGATGTGTGAGGACTAGAGCTAATAATATCATAATCCACTTACCAGGTGTTAAGAATTATGGAAAGAAAGCTAAAACACCAAGAGAATGCTTCGAGCTTTTTATAGACGAGGAAACGACGGCTGACATTGTTAGAAATACAAATAATAGAACTGCTGAAAAATCAGAAAAATAGAAAAATTTACCGCATTATGGGGAAACAACAAATGTAGTTTTTGGTCTTCTTTATTTCGCTGACGTTTTCAAGAATAATCAGAGAAATTTGCAAGAACTATGGAATACTGACGGTACTGGGATGGATATATTTAGATGTACCATGAGCAAAAGAAGATTTTAATTTTTAGTGTCTTGTTTGCGTTTTGATAATAAAGGCAACTGACAGGAAAGGCTAAAAATTGACAAACTGGCTCACACAAGAGGTATTGTTGACAAATTTACCGAAAATTGTAAGGCTGCTTATTCACCATCCGAATACCTAACAATCGATGAGATGTTGGGATCATTTCGTGGTCGTTGTTCTTTCAGGCAATACATACCGAACAAAACTGCTAAATACGGCATTAAAGTTTAAGCTTTAGTAGATGCCCGCTCCTATTACTTGCTAAATATGGAGGTATATGTAGGCCAACAGCCTGAAGGTACATTTTGCTGCAGTAATAGTCCAAAAGACATTATTGACCGATTGGTAGCACCAGTGTCAGGAACAAAGCGAAATATTACCTGTGACAACTGGTACACCAATGTGAACTTTTTGAAAATCTTTTAGAAAAGCATAAACTAACTGCAGCAGGAACTATCCGAAAAAACAAACCAAATATTCCTCCAGAATTGTTGATAACCCGCAGTAAAAAACTTTATTCGAGTCAGTTTGGTTTTCAAAAAGACTCTTCTATCATATTATCCAAAAAAAAGGGAAGGTCGCCTTACTTTTATCATTGTTACACCATGATAATCTCGTTGATAATTCAGAAAAAAAGCTCCCGGAAATTATATTTTTCTACAATTTTGGCAAGTGTGGAGTGGATGTAGTTGACGAAATGTCCGCAAATTATAGTGTTTCACGACCTACTCGACGCTGGCCATTGGCTTTATTTTTTTCTTTGTTAAACACCACTTCTATCAACTCTCAAATTATTTTTAGAGAAAATAATGATGACAAGAAAATTTCCAGGAGGCTATTCATAAAAGAACTGGGCATGGAGTTGGTGAAAGAACGAATAATGCAAAGGATGGAAAATCCTAGAATAACACGGGAATTGCGCTGCATCATTTGCTCAGTTTTAAGTCACACTCCGGAGCTTAAACCCAAAAGACTTAGGCCAAATCAGCAAGGAAGGTGTACGAAATGTCCTAGAGCTCGAGACAGAAAGACAAGATACGTTTGTAAAGCTTTCAGTACCTTTATATGCATGGAGCATGCATTGCTATATTACAAAGATTGTGCAAATTCGGTCGAATTCAACGCTGCATAACTTCTTAGGTTTCTGACATATTTTGATGATTTTTCTTCTAGTTTTAAGAATAGTATTTTGTTGCATAAATTAGATAGCTAAGATTTTGTTTTTTACTTAAATTTGGTTAAGTACCACATTTTGTAAGTAAAATTTAATGAGTTAAATTTTGGATGCAACTATTTTTGAAAAAAATAAAAAATATTACCATTTTGTGTTTAATTTATCGTGTCGGAGCGTGGAAAAAAATTCATCTGTCAGACTCCGGGTTAAATCTAGTGATTGAATGGTGCAATAATAATAATAATAAACTTGAACTTAACACAATTAAATGTAAAGTTATGTCTTTTACTTTAAAAACCAACCAAATAAAATATAATTATTTAATAGATAATGTCTCACTTCACCGACCAGATACTTTTACAGATTTTGGGGTAATTTTTGTTTCCGGATTGACCTTTACGTATCACACTGATAAAATGATTGAAACATCGTATCGTATATACAGTGAGCATCATAAGTCTTACCCCCCCTAACTAACTCGTTACTGGAGTCTTGTAAGGAAAATCGCCGAGACAGGTCGATTTTTGTTTTCTACAATGTACGTTTTTGTATGATTAGTTTACCCTAAATTTCATACCTTACTGGAGGGGAACAATCCTTTCGAAAAATTTAAATGGCATGGGGTGGTGAGTGATAGCTCATTTGAAAGGGGGTCTTATTCTCTATTCAACTGTGCAAAAAAAATTTAAATTTGCTTTATTACGTGTTGATTTATTAATGTTTAAAAATAACAAAACCTCACAAAATAGGAAAGCAACTAAACTAATAGTGACCTTCTAATGGCAAAAAGTCTTACTTCACGTCTGAACCAAAACCGAAATCATGCAGGGCCGAATTTTAATTCTAAGGATGAGTGCGCTACGTTAATTTCCGTTATTCTGAAACAACAATTAGTCGAGAATTAATGAAGAAAATTTCAAAATTTTTTACATGGTTGAATAGAGAATAAAACCTTCTTTCAAATGAGCTATCACTCACTACCCCATGCTATTTAAATTTTTCGAAAGGGTTGCTCCCCTCCAGTAATGGATGAAATTAAGGGTAAACTATTCATACAAAAATGTACACTGTAGAAATCAAAAATCGACGTGTCTCGGCGATTTTCCTAACAAGACTCCAGTAACGAGTTAGATAGGGGGGTAAGACTTATGGTGCTCACGGTATAGTTTTATAAGTCGTTGTACCAGGGATTTCAAAGATGTAGCCACTTTAAAAAGGTTATATTACTCTCTTATAAGATTAAAGCTTGAGTATGCGTGTGATCTGGATTCCGTTTTACAAACTTTACACGGATCGAATTGAAGCAGTTCAAAGGCGGTTTCTAAAATTACTATGTTTATCCGCCAATCGCAGTACCACACCAAAATCTTCTTCAAAGATATCAGTTTTTAAGCCTCACAAAAAGACGTGAATACCATGGCTATATGTTAGGTTTCAAAATTGTTAACGATTTAATTGATTCTCCTGAATTGTTGAGAAAAATTGATATCTGCATTCCGAGAGTATCCTCTAGAAATTCTGACATATTTCACATATCTGTACCTCGCACAAATGTTCTGAAAAATTCTCCATTTCATACTATTAGTCGCATTGTGAATAGTGTTAGTAGTGACATTGATATCTTCTCATGAAAACTTATGGATATAAAATATAATTTCTTAACTTAAAAAAAAAACAGAATTGTATTGTATTATATTGTACTAGCTGATTACAAATGTTTGTATATTTTGTTCCACTTAGTATACATAATGTATGTGTTCTTTTATTTCTGCTCTGTAATTGGGATTGCCTGTAGAGCATTGTAATAAATAAATAAATAATTAAAATAAAAAAATAAAAAACTCCGTTGCTTGCAGAAATATTAAATGGAAATATAGAACATAAAATTCACAGCAATAATTATTTAAGTAAATACTGCCTTTATTATGGCATAGATACGTTGACCGCATATTGACTGCTTTCACTGATACTAGTAGACAGTTAACGTTCTTTATTAGTTTTTATCAATACTGCACAGTGCACACCCTAATATTAAATTTACTATGGAAATACAGAATGATAATTTAATAAATTTTTTATATTTAAATATCATTAAAATTAATAATGTCCATAGTTTTGGGATATTTCACAAGCCATCACATTCTAATTACAATACATCTCATTCATATAAAAAAGTTAGCAACATAAAACTGTATGATCCATAGTTAATATCTATAGATTAGTTAATATGTATAGATTAGTCAATATGTATAGATTAGTTAATATCCCGCTTACCAAAGAAAACTTTACTGTTTTGTTGATGACTTAATCAGCTTATGTTTATTGTTGGTGTAATATAGTAATAAATTAAATATGAATATCAATAAATGCAAATTTATAAGTTTTGTTGAACTCGCTCGAATATAAGTATCTTAGTTTATTGTCAGAAATAGCAGGAATTTACACATATAAAAATTAGCATAATAAATTGATCTGTGTTAAAATACTAATCGATTTTTTTTTGCTACATACCAATGAATCCTTTTTAAAAGAATATCGCCGTTTTAACTTCTTTAAATATGACAACATTTCTCTATACACTTTTTTTAAGTACACTATGTATGGTTTTATTGAGAACAGTTCATATGAATGGGTTACGCAAAACAAATTTGTCTAATTAGACGATTAATTAATTAATTGTTCTGTTGCATCTAAAATTAGAAATGGGATGTAAACGGTTTGAAATTATGAACTAATAACATTTTTTAAAAAATAAAAAAAAAAGATTTTAAATTTAAAATAAAGGAAGAACTAGAATCTTACAATAACATTGAAGTAAAGAAAAGGAAAATAAAAGTGTACAAATAAATTAAGAAGAAATTGATGTACAAGGAAAAGATGTAAAGATAAAAATAGGGAAGTGAATAAAAAGTATTTAATAAAGAAAAACAGTTTAAATGAGAAAAACCAAACTTGGTAGATTTTCACAAATACTTTTATTTAAAAAAAATTAAAATTAAGAAGTACAATTTCTTCTTCAAATGTGACTAATTTACATTTTAGAATAATTTGAAAATTCGGAAACAAATCTCAAAAATCCCCCTATTAAGTAAATCCCCGAACCGCAAATGTGAAAACACATACTTAAAAATATAAAATAATTTTTTAATTAAAAAATCGACTTCAAAATCGTGCAGATGCCCTCAAAAATTGAGATTTTTGATTTTATCATAGATCATCAGATCCTGACCAATTGTATATGGAACTACCTCTGAGGTATCCCCTTACTAACAAAGAAAGAATCATAGAAATCGGACAAGGTGGTAAAGAATTATCGCTAAACATAAATAAAAAATGGAGAGTTTGAGAATTTTCTCATGGACCCAATTATTAGATTTTGGCCAAATTTATTTGGAACCACCTCCTGAGGTACCCCCTTACTAATCAAAAAAAATCATTGAAATCGGACACCGTGTTAGAGAATTATTGCCCGACATACATAAAAAAAATATACCGACAAATTGAGAACCTCCTCCTTTTTTGAAGTCGGTTAAAAAGTGTCTAATAAAATATACTGATGAATTGAGAACCTCCTCCTTTTCTGAATTCGGTTAAAAATGGGGATAAAATTCAGCGCAAACCGCGTTGGCATGACACTGGATGACCAGGCGTTGAGCGACGTTCTGAGAATTCCGAAATTAAGTGGGCACAGGGCACAGTAAATGTGTGCCTCTGTTGTTTTCTCTCTCATTATGATGCGAAAAACAAGGACAACGACAATATCGTTAGCAAGAGATGAACACATGCGATGGATGAATATACGTCACAAGCGGGGAGCTGTCTTTATTGTGACGTGCTGTACCCATGGCACAGATTACCTAGACTAGATACGAATGTACGCAGCGGCATCTTTACCGGCTCCCTCACAAAGGCGATGCCGGTTTCGGCTTAAGGTGCGCGTTTGTTGGACCATGATAATAATTTATTTATTGTGATTACAAAAAAAAACGTTAGTTAGACCATTGGAATTGTTAAGAATTAAAATTACAAAGAAAAATAACTTTTTTTTATAAAGCAGTCAAAAATAAGATGAAACAAAAATCAATAATTTTTATAAATGGGACAAAATTTTAATTTTTCTTTTGGTTTTGTCTGACTTTTTCGAGGATTTCAAATCTCTGTTTGCATATTTAAGAGTATAAAAAATTCTGAGTCTTATAAATAATTTAATGGTGTACATTTTCGCAAATTGTTGGCAAGGATGACCAAATTCTATTTTGCTCACCTCAAAAAGGTATGCATTGGAAATTCAAGGCTAAGTTGACAAACTATCAAATAGAGATATAAATTTTTTTTCTAATTTGAAAATATAAAAGAGAAATTTTTCGCTGGGAGATTTTAAATTGCCAAACACCTTTTCTTTAGAGTCGTATACTTTAAAATGCTCCTACACGATGGAATTTTACATCGAAATGTGTCAATACTATTTATGTTTATAAAGAGGATTTGATTAAATGTCTCGAAGAAATTATGAACACAGAATTGATAAAAAAACTATTAATCAGACTAAAGGGTTGATAAATTTTGAAAGACATATTTTAGTTTTTGGTTATTTTTCTTCAGCAAAATAATGCCAAATTGCGATATACTTTTTGATCAGCTGCAGAGTAGACAGCTCGATGCTCTCAAGGTTAAGATAAACATAATCAAATTTTGCAGCAGCTATTCAAAATATTAGAAATACTATTGCTAATTCATGAAGAATGGCAATCACAACAAGACCCACAAGAACTAAACTTAGACGACAACACCCAATCAGGTCCAAGTACAAGCAAGAAGAGACGGTTTGTTGAAAAGGAGGACCCTATTCCTAATTTAAGGAAATGTAAGGTAATTTGTGATACAATAGTAGTGCAGGTAAATAAATGTTTTAGTTTTGCTACCCACCTAACAATTGCAAGTTTATTTGATAGTGAAAAATTTAAAGACTACCGAGGTTGTTTTCCAAATGAGGATGTTAAAACTGTGTGTAGTTTATTTCTAAACGTAAACAGCTTAAAATTCAAAAACGAACTGTCCATACTTTACACCTGAGATGACTTTGTGCAACCCAATGGGGCCGTACCGTTATTACAAAAATGTTTTTGAGAACAATTTGACAATTACATTTTCGGAATCTGTGGAGCTGCTAACTATCCTGTGTACAATTCCCATGACCACAGTGGAGAGTGAAAGATGTTTTTCGACAATAAAACGTATTAAAACATTTTTAAGGAACACTATGTGCCAAGATAGATTGTACGCGTTACCCATGTTATCCATCGAAAAAAAACTTATTCGGTCCATTCCAAATTTTAATAATCCGGTCATCGATCACTTCGCTAGCCAAAAATCCAGAAGAATGGACTTCAATTATAAGAAATAGTATACAACTGCAGCGGTACCTAGCAGTTAGTCTTCAATTTTGTAATATTTAATTTGTTTTGAAATATATTTAATTTTCATTAAGCGGAGAACTTGTTTTCTTAAGGGAAAAACGAATCCCGGGATTCCTTTCCAGTGTGTGCCCCACTGCCGCTAGTGCCCACGAACCGCCACTGTACGAAACGACAATAAAAGGAAAAGTAGGTTAGGTAAAGATGAATGTATGAAACTATTGAATAATCGAATGTTGTCTGAAAGACAGAAGTGAATGGAAAAAAGGAGTACAAGAAAAGATATAAAAATTTGAATCGGTGATGGAGTTTTAGAGTTCGAAAACATGGCAAGAATATGGAAATTGCGAAATTAATTTGATAAATTGACAGTTAGAAAGAATGTATTGAATGAAAGAGCAAAATTATTTTTTTTTTGTTATAAGAGTTAGTGTATGTTATTAAAATATTTAGGTATAAAGAATGAGTGAAAGTAATTCTGAAAGAGGGATCTGAAGCCAGACAAATCACTGTAGTGCAGTGAACATTCCTTTCCAGTTTGAAAAATTGGGCATGACATTAAGAATTGTCAGATAAGAATTAAAAGTTGTCAGAGGGGTTTTTAGTTTTTGTAAATAGGGTAAAAAATAATAACACCCTCCCTAATTCTCCTCTTACGAGTAAATTTCAACCCCTGAAGCCGACTGAGCGACTTGTGTAGGAGAAGGGATGGCTATTATTATTATTTGCCGTGGGGTTCCGAGGTGACTTAAAAATGATTAATGGTGCCATGTGACTTAAAGGTGAGGAAAATCCGGAAAACCACACTCAACATCATAAATATATGTTAGAAGTTAAAGAGTTAAATTGGGTTGATAAAAAGATAAAAAACGTTAAAAGTTTTATTTGAAGTAACAGATAAAGGTAAAGAAATAGTTGAAAGGAGAGTTGTGCAAAAAGAAGAGGAGGCAGAGGAAATCAGGCAGTGAAAGAGGTAAAGTAGAAGTTAGAACAGGAGACTAGGAGACATAGAATGGCAGACATTAAAATAGAAGGCAATAATATCAGAAGAAAGAGGATGAAATAGAAGCGAAGCGAAACATTTTTTTTTGTAATTAAAATTTTGTATTTTGGGTATTAATTTTTTTTTTAATTCTTGTCTTTCGTTTTTTAAGTTTTGGAATAACCCCGTAATACAAATTTATATCTTCTTGATACTACATACGGTGATTATAAATATTATCTAAATATTATCATTTTATACTTTTGTATACTTCATGTTTACTATAATATCCCTAAAAAGCAGGTAGAAAAGTTACCGGATAGAATCGAATTATATTTTACTCCTGGTTCTGGTTGGTTCCGCTTGGTTACAGCGTATAAAGTTAAACTATTAGTATGCATTAAAAGGTTTTATAAGTGGATACACAATTCTTCTAAAGCGTTTACGTATTCAAGTGGTGACTTTTTGCTACATTATCGACCAGTGTAGGCAACAGTGTTAAGATTCCCATTCAGAATATCAATGACTCGTATACTTTGGAATTTTTATGGGGCAAATCAATTTGTTTTTTATTTAAAAAAAATCATGTTACAGAATTAGGATTGGTTTCCAAGGGGATTTATTTAAATTTTATGTTTATAATCCTATTTTTGTAAAAAAAATTGTAGTTAACCTATTTTTGTCTATTTTTTATCTATTTTTTTATGCACCGCATGTCTTGGATATTGTATATGTGTTACATATTAAAATATTTAGTAAATTAGGAAGTAATATGGACATGCAGCTGAATGTTTGGTTAAGTTATATGACTTATTTTTTAAATTTTTGTTGTCAAGTGAATGGACACTTTAACAAAATTTCAGTTGATCAAGCTGTAGAATATGTTAATAAAATCTCCAATGATATCGGAGGTATTGTTGGTTTGACAGAAAACAACTAACCAACGAGAATCTAACTTAAAATATACAACAAATGTCACTAGATGAAGAATCAGTAGTTACTTTAGTGGAACAATAAATTTGAAGGTTTTAAATGGATCAACGAAATTAGCTTCTATTTCAACTAAGGAAAGTTTTTGTACAGAAGTAGAATCTTTAAAAGTAACAGCATAAGAAAAGTATCAAACGGCTCTGAAGAGTTTTTCAAGTATTGTTATAAGCCATTACATAAAATGTAAAGGACGATTAACAGAAAACACAGAAACTTCCCAACTTTTCAACCTTGGTCAACAGCTTTCTCAAAAATGTTAATCAGCGAAGGATATGAATAGAAGCATTAATCATACCAAAATATTTTAAGTTTTAACTAAAAGTCTCTCCGATATTTCTAACAGTAAATGTGTATTTCGGCACTCCCATAAATTAGAGTTCATTGGGAAATATTTAAAAGTTAAATGAAGTTACTTGCAAATACTTACCTACGCTTATTGACTCTGACAAAACTTGTCACATTTTTGATGGCAGTAATTCAAGGTTTGAGGAAGTCCAAAAGCTGTATATCATTTAAAGAACATAAATTTGATGCTCAAAGGGTTGATGCGTTATTTTATCATTGTAAAGAAAGTTCTATAAAAAATGCAACACATCAAAAGAGAGAATCCCAGAAATCAATTGATATACAAATTGACAGACCTAATATTCCACTTCCGCAATAATGGAACTTTTAACAATTTTTCTGTCAGGGCAACTCTTGAAAATTCCATTCAGCAAAAGCATATTCAATTTATGCTTGGTGGTGGATTAGCAAATATTAATGAATATGGACAAATTTTGAACCGTCAAAAGATGATTTCTTAAATTTAAATCACAAAGAAACTGAGACTCGTATCTTATTACACATATTGTTAATCAAAAATTCCTGGTATTGACGCTGCATTATTAATTGCAACGATAAAGATGTTCTTGTCTTATTAATTTATTTTAAGAAGTATTTGACTAAGAAGATATGGTTCAGAAGGGGAAGAGGAGATTCAAGACGATTCCGAGCAATTCATGACTTAAATTTAAATAAAAACCTTCTAAAAAATTTGTCTGCTTTCATTCTCTGACCGGTTGTGAGAATTAATGGCATTTTCTGAAACCATCGCTAAATTGCCACCAACTAAAGATTATATTGCTAAGGATGTTTTTACCAGCTACGCATTTGGCTAAGCTCTTTAAAGCCGCAGATGCAGTTTCCTGTTGAAGAGTCTGGATGGACATTAGATCAGGACAGAAGTCTAATACCCACTCTGAAGACTTTGCCTAACCTATTACCAGACAACTTATGCTTGAAAAATGCAAAACATATACTATATACCGATAGTTTTCATAGGTGTACAAAATTATTCACCGTTTCCGCTAGCTTATTGGCGCTGATCGCTATTAACTGTTTGTTAACCCCCCCATAGTTCTCAAAAACCCCCCACTGATGGTGGTACCAATAACGAATAATTTTAAGGAATATGCAACTTTGATATACACAGAAATTATTTTAAAATAATAATATACGAACGGTTATTTTGAAATTTTGTTGGTTAGGTAACTCTGACACTGAACTAGTTATTTAATCTTTGATAATTTTATACTATTTATATAATAAAAAATAGCACATTCACATCAAACACTAACTAATAAACTCAATTCATTCCAAACCACCCTATTTAGTATTCAATTTACGCACACTGGAAACACACGGTTGGTACTAAGAAAATATTATAAAAAATACGATCAACATGCTATTATGAAACCCGATACAACTTACAATATGGCGCTATTTGAGTCAATTAACAAAGACGCCTTCCAAAAATATCGAATTACATACTAAATAGGATGTAGACGAAAAGTTACCAGCAACCAGCTTTCAAATTGTCGTTTAAGAATCAACTTACACTGGGAAAAATTGTTTTGTTTGCATAGAGTAGAAAGAACAAGGTTATTAAACTATTTTTATGTTAACGTCATTTCTAGTTGTTTCTATTGTCTATGAAATAACAAGAAAAAAATTAAGAGCAAATACGATTTAAACTTAATGTGCAGGTGAAATGAACTTTTAGAGGTTGGCAACACTTCACGATATGACATAGAGAAAATATTCGATTAATCAATTAACATTCATTTGTAATTTAGGTTATTTCGTTTGAAGATTAGGTCGTTTCGTTTGATTTGTTTCAGTTTTCTTTAAAATATACAAGAAATAGCCATTTTAATTATTAAACAGGTATATTCATAATTAATTGATTGTGTCAGTCTTCAATGTGAGGTGACAATTCAACAAGTATTAAAAATTAATAATTTAAAAAACCGACTTCAAAATCGTGCAGATGCCATCACCACATCTTAACCAAATTTATATAGGACCATTCCTATGGTACCCCCTTATTAACAAAAAAAGAATCATAAAAATCGGACAAGGTGGTTAAGAATTATCGCTAAACATACATAAAAAATGAAGAGTTTGAGGATTTTCTGATGGATCCAATTATAAGATTTTGACCACATTTATATGGGGCCACTCCTAAGGTACCCCCTTTCTAACAAAAAAGGAATCATATAAATTGGAGAAGGTGGTAAACAAACAAAAAAAATGAAGAGTTTGAGAATTTTGTCATGGACCCAATTATTAGATTTTGAATAAATTTATATGGGAACACCCCTAAAGTACCTACCTTCTTTCTTTATCATTGAAATCGGACACCGTGTTAAGGAATTGTCGCTGAACATACATAAAAAAATACTAAGAATTGAGAACTTCCTCCTTTTTTGAAGTCGGTTAAAAACATTTAAAATGCCTATACCTTTAATCAGTTAATATCAAGAAATGGTAACAGCTCTGTTAAACTATATTTTCAACGAGAATGTGAAAATGAAGGGGCCACTTATTTCTATAAGAGACGTAAGTAATGATATTTACATCCAATAAATAAAAATATTTAATACGTCATAACATGCTAAATGTAGGGTTAGATTCATGAAACTTGTATGCTATATACCGAGTGTCTCAGTTGTATTTATCCAACACCATATCTCAGTTGTTTCAAAAAATTTAAATTCAAAATTTTAAACCCAATATCCTCAAAAATCGACATAATAACCAAATTCATTCACCTCCAGTTTGACCGGAAACGAACCTAACTTTTGATATTTAATTTAATTTAAAATTTGAATTCTTCCCAAAATTTTCTTTTCAACGAGGTAATGCACTTTGTATTATGGCTAACTAACAAAAAATAAATCAGATTTTAAAAAACGGAGAAGGCTTTAGGATCAACTGAAGTAAGGTTTGACAGTTCACTTTACTTTGTAGTGTCTGAAGCGTAATGTGACGCGGAGCCGTCTCTGTACTATGCCGAGGTATGAAGTCTGGCCATATAGAGACGAACGCACTGCTTCTCGAAACTACCAGAAAGAGCGGTACGTGGCCTTTGAGTCATAGAGATGGAATTCTCGGACATTCGAGATCGTCTAGAAACTACTGATACAGAGCTGTCGACGGACGGGGAGATACAATTTAAGTGTTTGACAGAAATAAATAAATGATAATTGTGAGTGTCTAAATATTATATAAATTAATTAGTACGTTATAAATAAATTGTAAATAGTGTTTTAAATAAATAAACAATAAATATATTAAACAAACATTACATTGGTGTCAGAAGTGGGATTATAAATAAATAGTGGACAAAGAATTACTAAAAACTTTGTTATTTAAAAGTGCCTGAGTTACTTTGAGAGTTAGAAGAACGTGAACTGGAGACGACAGGGAAGAAATCAGAGCTGGCGGAACGACTTATAAAAGCACTAGAAAATAAAGGTTCGGATCCGGAAATGTTTCTATTTTCGGATGATGCATCTGCTATAATTTCTTTAATTTCTTCCGATATGGAAAGTAAGATCTCATTCTTAGAAAATAAAGTTTCTTCTGATATTTTTTCCATGGAAACTAAAGTTTCTTCAGATGTTTCCTCTATAAAAAATGATATTTCCTCCTTAGAAATTAAAGTTTCTTCTGACAGTACTTCCTTAGATAGTAAAGTTTTTTCCTTAGAAGAGAAGGAATCATCTGACATATCTTCTTTAAAAAGAAATTTCTTTCGACTTGGAAAACAAAATATCTTCTGTGAAAAATTAAATTTCCGCTGATGTGGAAAATAAGATGACTTCCTTTGAGAATAAAATAATGTCTTCCGTTGAAGAGAAAATAAAAGAGATGGAAAAGAAGATAAAAGAATTGGAACATACAGAAGCGGCCAAGGACGGTGAAATAAAGTGGCATGAGGTGGAGTCAACGTTGAAAGGAGCTGTAAACTCTCCACGTGTTAAAGCCCCAACTTTCGACAGAAAGATGTCATGGACCAACTACCGTAAACAGTTAGAAATAGCTGCCAGAGCAAACGAATAATCTGAACTAAAGAATGCAGTAAATTTGACCATCGTCCTTTAGGAGACGCTTTAGATGTGCTTTAGACTATACCCGTGGAAGAGACATGATTTTGAACAACTCAAAAAGAGATTAAACATGCGATATGGCCAAGAACACTTGGAGCAGGTGTATCGATTACAGTTGAAGAATCGCAAGCAGAAACATGACGAGAGCCTTCAAGAATTCGAATTAGATATTACGAAGATGATGCGATTTGCCTACCCATCAGCTCGGTATACATGATTGAATGTTTGGCTGTTCTGGCTGTTCAAGCATTTGTTGAAGGACTTTGCGACCATGAAATTCAAAGAACACTCCGTTTAGCTCGTAAGAAAATATTGTCCGATGTCTTGTCCGCTGCTCTTGAATATGAAGCGGCTACGCTGGCTTCTGGTGGATTCAGTGAAGTAAGAACTGTAAAAGAGGAAGAGCAGGGAAATAAATTCCACCAATTATTTCACATGATAAAAAGCCTCATTGAAAAGCAACCGAAGACTATTAGGTGCTGGAATTGCGGCGAAATGGGAAATGTAAGCAGTTCGCACAAACGCCTAAAGAACACTAGGAATCGGAAAACAGTGTCGATGGCTGTACAGGAAGGAACGGTGGTGCTTGATAGATGTGAAACTATAAGAGTAACGTGATTGCAAAGAACTGTAGAGAAAGGAACTCCTGTTATGCTGAAACCTTCGAAGCGTAATGAAGGTGTTGGTCAAGGAACTCTAACTGGAAAGGGGTTGACCACATCTGCCGAAGAAGTTACGGTACGAAGAACTTGCCAGGAACATCCAACTGTACCATCTTTAAATATCCATGTCTCATTCAAAAAAACAAACTTATACAAGAGAAGCGTAAGAAAAACCAAAGTTGGTGGTGCAAGGTACTTAAATATAATTATATTTATATTTAGTATTTACTTTATACGATTTTCCAATTTTTTTAATTTAGTGATGACATTCTAAAAATTGTTTATTGTAAATATATAGTACTGTATGCAGGTACATCTTTAGATTTGTTTAAGAAACAGAGTTGGTATTTTTTTCTAAGACGCGGAATGGTAATTACCATGGCGAAATGAACAGAGAAAACTTTTTGCATTGGTCTGAATATCAACTTTTAATGAACTTAGAAGAACCTTTTACAATTATTATGGATAATGCAGGTTACCACAGTACAATGCTCAATAAAGTGCCGACAACAGCTCCCAAAAAAGCTGATATAGAGAACTGGTTAACTGAACATGGTATTCCTTTTGAAACAACTTTGGTCAAAACACAGTTATTAAATTTGGTACAAATGTAAGTTAATGTAAAAATTTCTAAGTGTAATATGTTAATAATAAACTAATCCCTATTTGAGTTTAAATCGTCAAATTAATAAAGTTCAAAAGTAAATTGAATTGGAAAATTTTACTTTTCCTAAACATTTTATAGGTGTTATTAAATCCTCAAAAATAGTTTTACAAATTTAATCAATTGTAGGAATAAACGAACAGAATGGGCTTTATTTAGGCTTTATGAGCTTGATTTATCACAAGATCTGGAGATTTTTACATAAAATTTATCTGCTGATTATTCTGGTGATTTTGAGATGATCTTGAGATTTGTAAAATGCCTCTAATAAAATATAATCCTTAGGCTCGCAAATAATCGGGCGCCAGTTTTGTTGATGTAACTTGTAATACAAATACGGTGTCGACATCTATTAGCAATAATAATTCCATTGCAAGCAGTTCTTTGCACAATGGTTATACTATATAGCGATTATGGACTTTTGGTACTTCTGTACATTTTGTAGAGTTTGTATTGTGGAGTATGGAACTCTTATTTTATTTTACCCAGTCTGCGGCTATTTAATTAACTATCTTTTCCAGACGATATGCAATAGAATCAATATGTATTATGTTTATATACCGTAAATTTTGTAGAAAATCGTGTAAACATTTTGGAAAATATGCAACCTGGCTTCCAAGACGCCCACAACAAGCTCATAATTTTCTTTCTAAATACAGAAATTTTCCAAAGTAAACATTCATTCACTATTCACAATATTGACCTAAGCGCATAGATTGCGTTGATTGAAATTACACATTCTAGCGCATATAATTGAATTATCTACTATTTGAATTTTTTTAATTCTTGATTGATGACTGACGACTTTCAAGGAGGTTATAAATGTTTTTACAGTTTGTGGTTTCTGTGTATTGTAACCAAAAACATTCAATAACTTAGACAGGTGTACTTCGAAAACTAGAAAATTTAGAACAATGTGATTTTAAGGTTTAAGTGGACCTCCGGGAAATTTAACTATTAATTTAAAAATTTTCAAAAAATTCATGGGTATATATGAGATATTGGCTAGTATCTTCCCAAATTTTAATCAAAATCGTTTGAGTGCTTTTTGAGAAAAACGAGAAAAACTGTTTTTTTCCACATATAAAACTAAAAAACTGCTCGAGCGATTTTAACTATATTTTGTAAATGATTTATTGTGCTGAAATAAGAATGTGCTATTTTTTTTAAATTTTTTGAATTTACAGTTTTGGCACAAAAGAAAAAAAATATTTTAATATACTCATAAATCATTTATTCATACGTATTTTTTATAAAACTTGTTGAATATAATTGGAATAATAAACTTATAAGCATTTAATAAAAAAATTGTGTTACTGAATTGAACGTATTTAAAAATAAATAAATAAATAAAACCATAATATGATTTAATATTCCCACGTTAGATTTGAAGCTCTGGAAGGTGCTGCCTCTACAATAATAACCGGAACGTTTAAAAACATTTTACCAAATTAAATACAGGTAGCAGGATTGTTGGTGTAGTCTCTGCACAACGTTGCCGGTTTGCCGTTATAATTTATAATTTCAGGAAGTTTATTACATCTACAAATTTTATATTTGATTGAAATCTAAAATTTGTGATTTATATTTATTTAGTTATTTATTCATTTTTGTTTGTTTATAATTACAAATTATAATTTTACAAAGGAACGGCATATAAATAAGAAAGGGGAATAAAGAGTTAAATTTTATTAAAAATCATTTTTGATTTATTTGTGTTGATTAAGTTATAGGTTGATTTTTTTTTTTATTACGAATTTTAAATGGACACGATTGTACTTATGTATTAATTACAAAGCGTTAATAAAAATAATTTAGGTAAAATTCATTAGGCAGCTTTGTAACTAGGGAGAGGAATTTAAATGGATAAATAAATTAAACCAAATATAAAGTTATAAAAAAAAATTAGGACTTACTCATGATAAGGACATTAAGAGATTTTTAAGAGGATTTAATACATCAAAAAAAAAAACGTGTGGAATAGTAGTTATCAACTTTTTGTTGTTATGAGGATTTAGTATAAACTTGGATAAAGCATTTTGACAAATAACATTTCTGCCTTTCCTTTGGAAGAAAGGATGATTAAATCGTCATCTCCTAAAATTGATTGTGCCAGAATATTATTTTTAAGTTGTAGCAGATTTTTCATTCACATTTTCATTGATTTGACTCTGGTGTCAGATTTTGTAAAAGCTTGTGTGACTTGATAATTGCCTGCTGAGATATTTATTTCACTTTAAATAATTTCGTAGTTCCATATTTCGTGAACGTCTACTATCCACAAGTTCTACTCAATAATGATCATAAAAAAATGTGCTTATCTTGTTAATCATTGCCTTTGTGAACTTTTTATCATATTTAATCGTTTGTATGTGTAGTCCTTTAGGTGTCCAAATCACAAAATCATAGTAATTTCTTTTAGAAATAAAAAGTTGTCCTTGCACTTGATAAAAATATTTGTGATTCTTTTTTAAATATCTATCTTCAGGTAAGTAACAACAGAAACTTTTAATAGAACTTGCTGCTTCTAAGACGTCTTAAAGACGTCTTTCAGGAAATACCAGACATCTTAAAGACGTCTCGAATGTCTTATGCCAGACGTCTTTAAGACGACTTTGTGCTATCTGGGTAGTAATAATAACCTAGGTTTTACATTTTTTTGATGACATTATTTTGTGGTCGTAGGAAAAATATTGTACATCACTTGTGTGAAAAGTGATTTTCCACACTCGTAATGTAATATACTATTTTTTTTTATTTGTAATAATGTCACAAAATTGGCAATTAGACAAGGATGTAATTGAATTTATTATTTTATATTTTGTTGCCCACATATGCTATTCCTAATGATGATATTGGCTCATAGCTTTTCTTTTCGACATTTTTGGTCCTAATTAAAACCGAAGTCTTTCCTTGAAATAAATTGGAAAAGTCGTAAAGTAGAAAAATACCACGTAGAACATTCACTTTGAGTTTGTTATTTTTTATTAAAAAGAGGATAATTTCCTGTACATCAATGTTTTTTTTTTAATTTTGACCGTTACTGCACTAGAATTTGGAATTTATTCCGCAACATTGTGGTGCTAAAAATTAATAAAAATATAAAAGTTATTTTGTATATTATTCGGAGTTACAATTTTGTCAACTTTTAATTATTTAAAAACACTTTCAGACTTTGAAGTGTTCAATTGCGTGTTTCTCAAAAACTGTTAAAATTATTAAGTTTAAACAAAAGTAGAACAGTTTTACACAAAAATTACGTTTGTATCATATTCTCTAATCAAAATTACCTAGAAAAAAAGGTATATTTTATGTTTGACAAAATCTATAATATAACTGTTTATTGTCCAGCTAATAAGATATAAAAATTACTAAAAAGTTTCATCAAAGAAAGGTATGTCTCAATTTCATTATCGGTAATCGCACACCCTGTAACAAAATATAAAATATAAAATAATATTCCTTCCGTAAAGTTATGCCTCTGTGTCAATTTTAATAATATGAATATTTTGTAAAATTATTAGCAAAAAACGTAAACAATATTTTAACTTAAACACCCGCTAGAAACCATACGGTTGGAAAGGAAATGCAAAATCTATATCCTATTTTTTAAAAGTTTATTGTCCACCTACCTGTTTAGATTCCTTTGTTTTGTACCTTCTGTGCTACGTGCAACATTTCAGTGAATGATCGGAGATCGGTCCACGTTGTCAAATTTTCGCCAAATTCTTTATTTCCAATTAAAGACCCTGTACAAACACCCTGTCTTATGTTTAAAATGCTATAAGTATTAGAAATTAAAAATTTAAAAAAACCGACTTCAAAAACGTGCAGATGCCGTCACCACATCTTAACCAATTTTACATGGGACCACCCTTGAGGTACCCCCTTACTAACAAAAAAAGAATCATAGAAATCGGACAAGATGGTAAAGGATTATCGCTAAACATACATAAAAAATGAAGAGTTTGAGGATTTTCCCATTGATCCAATTATTAGATTTTAACCAAATTTATATAGGACCACCCATGAAGTACCCCCTTTCTAACAAAAAAAGAATCATTGAAATCGGACACTGTGTTAAAGAATAATCGCTGAACATACATTAAAAAAAAAAAATATATATCGCGACGAATTGATAACCTCCTCCTTTTTTGAAGTCTGTTAAAAATAATATTTGAATTGGTTTATTTGCAAAGGTAGATGAAAATAAAGAACACCTAAGTATTTAGGAAAAACATATGTGGCAACGCACTTTCATCCTTGTTCTTTGACCTGTTTTTTTTTTAAAGCAGTAGATTGCATAATTATAAATAAATCAATGTTTACAAACCTATGTATTTATAATATTTACCTAAATAAGATAATTTACCAAAAAAATGCTTATTTTATGAACTTCTAACGTAACCTAATTTTACGTGAAGTTATTGTACTTTTCTTGCAGGCGTTATAGAAAAATCAACAACTTTTTTAATCTACAATAATTCTACCTATCTATTTCGATTGTGATAGAAATCAGGGTTTTTAATATAAACATTTTATATGTAGTAATTCAATCCTATATACTTACTTTTTTAAATGTAAGCCTCTTTTTGACTTTTTCTTGAGTACAATGGGCATTTTCAATAATAAACACAAAAACTCGATAAGAAATAGTATATATAAAACAGTAAGTCACTTAAAAACATCACTAGGCACAGATCAAAAACACGTAAAATAACTGGTGTAGATATGGCAATCGTGCATAACGAGAACGCTCTATTTCCATGCAGCATCTAGTGAGTATTAGCGAAAGTTTTTTTTACAGTTTGAAATCCAGTAGAGAGGTTAATAGTTTTCTATATTCATAAAATATGAGCGTATTGCTTGTAAAGCCATCTCGCGTTGGCGAAACGAAAAAAATGCTGGTCCATTTAAACCTTAACAGGTTGACTGCCACGGCGGTCGAATACGTCCATCTGGTAATTCTTTTTATTTGCTAAACGTTCACTCAGTAGGTACTCGATCAAATATTCGTATTTATTTTGCCAGAATTTGTTATTATTTTGGGTTTCACCACGGTATATGACCAGTGTGGCATACAAGCCTATCCTATCAATCAATCCATCAATTCCAGGATTGCTTCATAAAATAATAAGATAAAAAGCAGGCATATACGACTGCTTATTATTATTTTTTAAATATTAATAGGTTTTAATAGCTTGGATAAATTTTTAAAAAATATATGTAGTAGTACTCTTTTAAAATGTCTATCTACTAACCATCGTAAAGATCAAGCAATTTTTAATATATTGTGAAATATTCAAAAATGGTTATAAAATATTGACACATCTACGAGTAATTAAAAATATCATCCAAAAGTGACAACTTTTTCTTTTCGAAGAAGTATAATTTATTTAAAAAACTACCAAAGGTACGATGGTTTGCATTGAAAAACAATTTTTTTTAACAAAAACAAATAAAAGAGCGTACCTAAATCGGTCTGCATATCAAGAAAAAAAAAAAGAAAGAACCAAAATCTCACTCGACACCGTTATTTTTAGATGAACTATTTGCAAATTTCAAGGCCAATCACATTCTTTTAATATTTTTATGCTCTCGAATAACAAAAAATAACTTTATATTCATTTTATTTATAAATAAACAGATCCATTCAAAAAAACAAATTCGTTATAATGAAATATTATTAATTTAGGTTATGTTAATAATTATTATTGTTTATAAACAAAGCATGCGCAATAAACAGCCAAGTCTAATATCTCCAACATATGAGCGCACAATTATAAAACAATGATCACACGATACTTACCCTCGATATCCTCAACGGTTGGTTCTGATCAACTCCTCCATGCATACGAAATCCCCAAGGAGCGCCACCTTCGAGTCGCACTTCTCTAGTCGTCATATCATTCGCAGGTCTAGAGGTGCGCCGTTATCCAAACGCGGTATTTCGGAACTGTTAATTTAGAAACAAACGAAGTTATTTGAATGTAGAAAATTATGAGGATACGGGGTAAAACCTTTTAAGTCATTGATCTTTGTTTTAAGATAGCAAAAGTTACTTAAGGAGTTTTGCACGATCATCCAGAAGCACAATTTGACATAAGCTATATTTTTTACCATTGGAAATATTCGCACGTTATATATGAAACGAAGTTTCGAGTTTTTATACCAAGAAAAAAACATGGCCTCGACACTGGCAATGATGGGCGTATCTGTCAACTGACGAATTAAGATGCGCCGTGGATAACTCATTTCTCCGAAAGTTTTGAGTGATCGTTTCGGTAGTACTTTCAGCACGCTTATTTTACCTAAAACGTTTGGTGTGGTTTGTGGTTTCCGAATGACATAATACATATACAGGGTGTTTCTAAATTCATGCGACAAAATTCAGGAGGTGATTGCTCGTATGAAATTAAGATGGGTCTTTTCTATAACAAAATTTCCTCAGTCCACCTCTTTCCGAAATATCACCCTTAAAAGGTGGTGACTAAAATGGAGTTTTTATTTATTTTCTAAAATTTCAGTTAAGCTAGAAACTTGAAATTTTGTAGTTTTCGTGCACTTGCAAAGGACTAACCATTTATTTAAAAAAAAATTTATTCTTAAATTTTTTTCCCAAAACCAATAGCTGCAGAGAAAAAAAAAATAAACACCATAATTTATAATTTTTTTAATAAATTGAGTGGAAAACAGTAACGATGTAAAATGTAATACGATTCATAATAAATGCTGGAAATGACCACCTGCAGCCAAAGTACATTACTGAAATTTTAGAGAGAAAAAATAAAAACTCTATTTTAGTCACCACCTTTTAAGGGTGATATCTGAGAAAGGGGTGGGTTGAGAAAATTTTGTTATAGGAAAGACCTATCTTAATTTCATACGAGCAATCACCTCCTGAATTTTGTCGCATGAATTAAGAAACACCCTGTATAATCGGAACTCGGTTTGGAAGTTTCTTGTAGGGATTAATCAAAAGTGTTTGATTAGACGTTTCCACAATTTATCAAAAATATACAGGGTTGGGAAAAATTGGCGGAAAACCCGATTTGTGGCTTAATTATGGATTGGACTGGAAACGGACACAAATAACTTTTCGTATATTTTATGCATATTTAATGACGATTGGGGATTTTCGTCAACTGTCATATTTATACATATGACGTCATCGGATGAAATTTTAAAAATGAATTACCCTGTATTTATATTTTTTTTTTTAGATATATTCTTTCTTAATCTACAGTGCCGGATTTACAATAATAAAAGGGCCCCTAGGCACTTTTTACAAGCGCCCCCAATAATTTTTTATGTGTATAAAAAAAAGATATATTTGTTAAGGTATTATCCTAGTATATACATTTTCACTCAAAAGTCTGTGAAGAGTATAGATTTACTTTGTCCGTCTGCCCGATTCAAAAATTAACCATAATATCAACTTAAAATTTTTGGAAAAAAACAACACTATAAGGGGACAAAGCCTATTAATTTAAAAAAAAATCTGAATAAAATGGAGGTCAAAGGGGGTTGAAATATAATAAAATAGAAATTAAAATCCACAAGTAGTATCAGCATGAAATGTTTAGCAAAAAACAAGCTCTATTCGGGGAAGAAGCCCTAAAAATGCTCTATAAGGAAATGATGCCTATTGTTTCCAAAAAATAAAAATTTAATAAATATGGATTAAAATATTTAAAAAAATCCTAACTCAAAAACGAACAATAATATCAACTTGAAATTTTTGGCAAAAATCGATCTATATAAGTAAACAATTTAAAAAATCAGAATAAAATGGGGGTCAAATGTGGTTGAAATAAAATAAAACAGAAATAAAAAACCAAACGCTATATCGACATGACATGTTTAGTAATAATCAAGCTCTATAAGGGAATTAATAAATAAATAAATAAATAACAATGGGGAGATAAGGGGAGTTGAAATATTGAAAAAAATTCTAACTAAGAAACAAAAAACGATATCAAATTGAAATCTTCAGGAAAAATCAAGCTTAAATGGGAGTGATTCTGAAAGGAAAATGTGATTGAAAATAATGGTAATGTATATATCTTAATTCCAGTTTTTATTAAAAATATTCAGTACACCAACTGAGTAATGCATTAAAAACACACTTTAATAAATTTTAGTGAATACAGATCATGGATTTGTTCATTTTGGTATCTTTTCTTTCAAATATTAGGATTTTAACCTAATTATGGTAAAAATCAGATAGTTTTGACTATATTGCGTCATAATTTCTCCTGTAACCTCTGGCAACACTGGCTTGTCTTTTGTTTTATTGGTTAGGCCCGATTGGCTCAATCGGATTGAGCCGACTCGAGGTCGTAGAACCTGTCGAGGCATTAGGCAAATCTTTACGCGAACAAGTGAACATTTTATGCGCTATTTTGACGTCTCGAGTTTGACGTATTATCTTTGTTTTTAGCGAATAATTGCGTTCAACTTATACTTTATACAAATAAAATAAGAAGTGGTTATTTATTTTTTATTAAAAAAAAAACAATGTAAATTAAATTTAGGTAAAGTTAGCTTTTTTCTGTTTTTCGGTTTTCTCAGGTATCAATTAATTCCAAAACACCGGCGCCCCTTTGGGGCTCTTCACCTCTAGGCTATTGTCTTGTGTGTCTAGTGGTAAATCCGACCCTATGAATCCATCAATATGATAAAAATATATCGTAACAGAAAGATAAACGTTTTTGTGAATAATTAATATAAAACTATCCAATCAGTTGGCTGTGCTATTATTTCAATTGTTTTGCCATGGTTGGACTATTCTACATTAGGTATAAATGTCATATTGTCATCTCGATATTAATCACATTATAATATTGTCACCTTTTAGTAGATCATAATTCACTTGAAAAACTACTACTAAAACGACTAAAACCAATAATTAAAAATAAAAATCTGATCCCTTCGCACCAATTTGGTTTTAGAAACAAACACTCGACAATAGATCAAGTACACAGGATAGCCGATATCATCGAAAAAGCTTACGAAAAAAAATATATATGTTCAGCTATATTTCTTGACGTAGCCCAAGCGTTTGACAAGGTTTGCCATGCTGGCCTGATATTGAAACTTGAAAAAATGCTCCATAGACAATATGTCGACATTCTACAATCATATCTAACGGAAAGAAGGTTTAGAGTAAAGCAAGACAAGGCCTACTCCGAAATGAAAGAAATTAAAGCAGGTCTCCCACAAGGCAGTGTGCTAGGACCGGTTCTTTGCTTATTATACACCAGCGAAATCCCTCATCAACAATGTATTAAAATAGCAAGTTTTGCGGATGACACTGCAATATTGGCAGTTGGCGGAACTAATACAGAGACCTCAGATAAACTTCAGAAAACTTGCAACAGAATCAATCGATGGACAAAAAAGTGAAAAATAAAAATAAATCAAACTAAATCAATGAATGTTGATTTTACTTTTTGACCAAATGAACAAAAAAATAGGAATAAACAATGACGTTATTCCGCATCAGAATTCGACCAAATACCTAGGGATGAACCTAGATCTAAATAGCACACAAAAAAGCGTAAAGAACTTGAACTTAAAAAAATGTATTAGCTTCTAGGAAGAAAATCCAAATTGTCAGTGTACAAAAAACTGCTATTTTATAAACACATCCTAAAACCAATCTAGATTTATGGCATACAGCTATGGGAATGTACCAGCAAGAGTAATATCAACATAATACAAATTTTTTAAAATAAAGTCCTAAGATGGATTGTTAATGCACCTTGGTTCTATCGAAACGATTATCTTCATAGAGACCTGAAGATGCCAACAATCGAAGAAGAAATAAAGAGATTTGCTGCAAAACATGAGGGTCGACTCCACTCCCACGTCAACGAAGAAGCACTGCAATTACTGGACAACTGCACACTCAAGAGAATGATCAAAAGGAAGAAGCCATTTGAGCTAGTGCAGTGAACGTTAGTAATTGCAAGTATTGCAAGTATATACATTTCACCCAAACTAGACCAAAATAAATAACATTTAATACGACTGATAATTTTTGTTAATTTAAACCATGGTTAAACTGAGTGAACGTGAAATAATTACACTATTGATGATTATTTGGTTTGGAGACAGATAGAGATCTCTACAAGGAGCTTGTGATTTGTTCAATGAAACATTTCCTGACAGGATTTCCCAGATTTTAGCAAGTTTAATGAAATAGGAAGTGTGCAAAACAATCCCAGATCTGGACGGATGAAGAAAATGCACTTAATGTGGTTCTAAGTGTACAGCAAGAACCAAAAACATCAGTTCGAAAGCTTGCGAACGATCTATAAGAAGGATTCTAAAAGTCAACAAATGTCATCCCTATAAAGTGCAATTACACTAAGAATTGACTGAAGATGACCCAGATAGATGAATGCAATTCTGTCAGGAAATGATGGATGCCATTAATGGAAATAATGTGTTGAAGAACAACATTGTTTTTTTTAGAAAAATTAACATTTTGTGTCAGTGGATTTGTAAATAAACATAATTGCCGATATAGATCTGATTATAATCCTCACAGGATGGAAGGAGACCACACCCATTATTATTAAACGTTAAAAGTTTGGACTGGTATAGTCAGAGGAAAAAATATTGGACAATTCTTTATGATAGGATAGGTGATCGTTATTTGCAACTTCTTCAAGAGCAAATAGTTCGTTTATTTCTAAATTTATTGAAATCAGTTGGAACTTACTGATGAAATTCCAGCAAGATAGTTCTAGAGTGAGGCAGTATCTGAACATAATATTTCCGCAGAGATGGGTGGGTCGAATAGGACATATTGAGTGGCCGGCACGATCACCGGATTTATCCTCACTGGATTTTTTTGGGGCCATTTGAAAGCAGCATTTTATAAGGACCTGCCACATTCGCTGGAAGGATTGGAAGACAAAATAAGAATTGCTGTTCAAGAAATAACACCTAAAGTTTATCAAATTGCCAAGATCATTTGTTGATAGACTGGGATATTGTCAGACAGTTGGAGGCTTTCATTTCGAACATTTACTTTGAAAAATTTATGTACTTCGATTAAAATAATTAATATTTTTTATTAAATAAATGTTTACTTTCTATTTTTTTATGAACTCAGAGATTTATTTAAAATTTCATCCGATGACGTACAAAGAAACTTTATTGGGGTTAATTTTCAATACAATCCATAAAACAAATAGAAAAATGAAAACTTTTACTGGTCGAAGTGGGTTCATTTATATTAAGCAGGAAAGTAGTAAGTAAGTAAGTAAATTCTTTATTTAGCTTTCAGCTAGTTATAAACAAATATTTACAATTTAAACTTAAAACTATAGGTTACCTAAACCTAGATAATTACTAATCATATTTTTAAAACTACCTAGAGTTGGGGCATCTTTTATATTTTTAGGCAACGCATTAAAAAGACGAATCCCTTCCTGCAATAATGAGCCCATCAAAAAAGATTTTTTTGTGAAATCAATATTAAAATTGTCCATTGATCTGAGTGGACGTAAATGAAGTTCAGATCTTTTTACAAGTAGTGTACTAAGGTATTTCGGAGTTTTGTGATGTATCATCTTATATATTAGTATTAAATTCGACATTTTAATGCTTTGCTCAACTGTATAGACATTCAGCTGTTCATGCATTTCCCTGACCGAAGTGTAAATATTACAATTTAATATTATCCTTAAACATTTATTTTGTAACAGTTGCAATCTGTTGATGTTTTCTTTAGTAGCTGATAATAGTAATTCATTACAATAATTAAAATGTGGGCGTATTATTGTATTATAAATCAGAGATTTTGACCATTGCGACAAGTTACATGAAATCCTTCTAAAAAACCAATTTTTTTACCTAATTTTTTACATAAGTAATTGGCATGATTATTAAAAGTTAATTGTTGGTCAATAATGACTCCTAAATATTTTATTTCCAGTACTTGTTCAATTGGTTCACCACCTATTTCTACTACTTGATCATGCGCATTAAGTTGTCTGCATTGTGCTTTCGATCCTAAGATCATATATTTTGTTTTTGCAGTATTTAATTTAAGATTATTTACACACAGCCAGTTATACAAAATAGACAATTCTTCATTTAATATTTGAATTATTTCTTGAAAATCTCTACCAGATACTGAAATGAGCGTGTCGTCCGCGAAAAGGCTAATAAATGATCTTTTTAATCGTTTATGAATGTCATTTACATAAATAATAAATAAAAGTGGACCCAACACACTTCCTTGCGGTATCCCGTAGTGGCTTTCTGTTTCACTAGATATATTATTTCCTATTTTAGTCTTATGATACCTATTAGACAAATACTCCCTAATTAAATTTAATGCTACCGAATTTACACCGTAATTTTGCAACTTTTTTAATAAAAAATTTCTATTTATTGTTTCAAAAGCCCTTTTAAGGTCAATAAAAACACTAACAATAATATTATTTTCATTCATATCATTTCTCCATTTCGCACAAACAAATTGGAGAGCTGTTTCACAAGAATGTTGGTCTCTAAACCCTGACTGTCCCTCATACAAAATATTATTGTCTTCAAAATAAGACTTGAGCTGATCTCTTACTACAATTTCAATGATCTTATCTGCAGATGGTAATAAATTTATAGGCCTACAATCTTCTGGTCTTGTTGGACATGATATTTTGGCTATTGGCCATTATAATCTTAGATTTGTAAATTATTGTATTAGTTTATATTGTGAATGAAATGAATGAAATTGTCCCAGTCCCGGACCCATTTTTGAACAGGTGTTATTTTTGAAAGAAAGTTTACGATTGAATTGAACTTATTACCTGTTCCACGTCGTCCACCTCTACTCCCAACGTCGCGACGCTCTCGTCTTTCCTTGGGACGCCGCCAACTGGACGAATCTTTCACGGTAAAGTCATAAATCGCGACGTCCTGATGTTTCGAATCCGATTGTCTGATGTTTCGTCGCTATGGCGCGCTCGTGCCACGCTTGATTTTGCACGGCCGGTCATCGATCAAAATAGACGTTCTGCGTTCTGATGATTTTAACACAGGTTTGAGAGGTTTTAATAAAGCTATTGAGATTGATTTGTGGGTTAGTTCCTGGTTCGGTTTGTGGGTCAGTCGGGATGGCAGCTGTAACAAAAAAAAAACATATGGGTTAATGTTGATAATAATTATTAATAATAGTGCGGTGATCTGTTTTTTCTTTAATTATTTACGGAGCCAAAAAAATCTTACACTGTATTCGTGTATTTATAGATTTTACAAAGGCTTTGATGCTGTGAAATTATAAGCTAGTCTTGTACATTCTCTTGAATATAAATATGATAGTGGAACCAGTAAATGTGAAAATTCTAGAGTAGGCAGGAACAACCTTGTTTTGTAGAGGGTCTAATAATAATGGAAATAACAAAGATTTATATACAAAAGGGTTACAGAAAACACAAACCTTGTATTGTTCACATTTTTATTAAATCTTATTACAAAATTGCTAAGAAAATAATGCCCTATTTAATATTTAAAAATTTGTTAATTAGTCTTTCAAATAATGTATCTTGGGATAATATATTGACTACTACTGTTGAAATACATTCAACATTACATTCAATATACATTTAACAGTACATTCAATATACATTCAACATTACATGCAACGTTTCATCCAATATACATTCAGCATTTCTAATTTCCGAACAACCCATATAACCGTCCCTGTAGCCTGTACCGTTGTATGAAGATAATATAGTAGGATAATGCAACAGTAAAAAGTGTTGGATGCAATCTCGAGCGGCATCTAGTGACGATTTAATGAAGTAGTCAATTTTTAATGCTATGCAGATACGCCATCTATGTCTTCTTTTCGTTCAGGCACATGGCCTCTATCACCTACCTATTATAGTTAAAAACCTCTTTATTTATTTAAAAATAACAATTTATGATAAAAGACATGAAAAATTAAACATAATAATGAAAATTTATTCCAGTTGACAAAACCGTACGAATAAAATTTTTGGATTAAGGTGATAAAAAGTGGTTAAGGACTTTGGTCAATATTTTGGTTATGTGCGGTTATGTCAAAATATATAAACAATAACAAAGAATACCTAATAACAACTTATAACAATGTCCAATGTTTTAAATAAATTGAAAAGTTCCAAGTAGAAAACAAAAAAGGAATAAGCTTCTGAAAATGTTGCATGTAATCTAAGTACTTCTAATTGGACTAAGTGTTGGAAAAGTTTATAACCATAAAAATAGCTGAATATTTTTATAGTTTTCAAAATTTGAACAAGCTTTGCTACAAAATTTCATCAAAGCTATCAACAGTTTGCAAGATATTGAGTTAAGGAACAAGAAAATCACACTAATCAGGGAAAAATCAATCAACACTGGAAAACAAATTAAAAAAAAATAGTCACAGGGATATATTAGCGACTTTCAAATGTATCTTGGCTGTTGATCATGAATATAAGAAAAAAATGTTCTCTCGGCTGGCTCTGAGTGTTGAAATAAATCACCTTGAAAGGAAGTTTTCAATAGCTCCACTCTTTAGGAATAGCTCAAGACGAAATCAATAGACCTACAAGTGGTCTATCTGTGGCAGACATATTCAGTTAGTCTTTATATTTCATTATGCAATGTTACAAGGTTCAGCAACTTGCCAAAATGGTTAAAATTTATTTCCAAAATCAGTGCTCTTATTTAGTACAGAATTCTATGAATGACACAATAATTATAAAGTCCTAACTTTGAACATAAAAGAAAATCTTATAAAAAAACATTTTTTTTATATAATTTATCACTGTTTGGAAAAGTATATTTGTTTGTAAAATATTTGTGTTTACAGTTATATTTAATCCAGGTTAAGTGTCAGTGCGCGAGTATAATGTTAAGTATGAACAAAATCCGCCCATTCTGTTTATATGTTTGGTTACCGACCCTAGTAGATAGGCTATTTGTTATTACTTTTAATTTAGATTTTGGATTAACGTTTTTGTATATGACATGGCTGTTTAGTAATAAATGAAGTCAAAACTGTAACACATGGTTTTATTCTGGAAAGTATTTTTAAATTGAATCACGCACGCCGTTCAAGTGAAAATGTTTTAAGTAGTTCAAAACAACAATCACTCTTTTTCATTGTTTATAGAATACAGCCTTTCAGTTAGCTCAGACAAAACTGATTAAATAAATAAATTAATGTCTTATTATTTTTTGAATTTTTTTTTATTTTGACTGGTTGACTATCTCAAAAATTAAAGCCAATCAAGCAAAACGTGAGTCACATTTCGCTTTTTTAGAAGAACAATAATGCAAAAGAAAATTAATGATTCCACAGAAATAGCAAATTAAAGAAAATGTAATATAAAACTTACAACTAAGACGTTAAAGAAAAGTTTGGAAATAATCGATGGGGACTTCGAGATAGCAAATTTATTTTAGTTTTAGACAGAACTACTTTATTTTATTCGTTTTGAAACAATTGAAGATTTATAGGCCGGAAAAGCGATTTTAAACTGAATATTCAGTCCAATAGGCTCTCGACTGAAATCCTTTCCATTTTTAGAATATTATCTTTCAAATTCAACAATTTTATGTTTTGTTCCAACACGGATTTTAATAATAGATTTATAAATTGTTTTTGTTTATTTGAATGTTAAAAGTTCTTAAAACTAACTTTAACATATATTTCCCATGCTGGCGCTTAGTGTTAAAATAATGAGACGATTAAACAAAAAAGTCTTACGAGAGCCAGTTGCCCTCTTTTGGTACACATTTGTACAAGGCAACTTTACAAATGTTTCCTCCTTTTTTCTCTTGTAGAAGATGAACACGCTGTGGAGCGCACAATGATGGTATTTTAAAAAGCCACGTCACATATTTTATTAGATAATTAACTTGATATAAGTGCCTTCAAGACTTAAGTCGTTAAGCATTCAAGTTTGGATTTCCCAACCCAGATTCAATTACATATAAAAACATTCTTTCTTATTTTGGAAAAAATATGAAAAATATAATTAATGCAATCTTTCTGCTAAATTTTGTAGTATTTTGATAACAGTTCAGAAAAAAATAGTAGTAGTCAGTAACTGATCTTTACGAAACCCAAAGTTGAGCACTTAACGTCCTGAGCAATGAAAGTTTATGTCAATGTTAATTATCTAATCAAATATGTAACATTCGCATTTTCTATAATTTATAATTTATTTTTTAAGACGCCTTCGTTGAGAGCTTCATCATTGTAGGACATAGGACATGCAGCAAAGTATTTCCATGTACAAAAAAAAACAATGAAAAATTTTTAATTTTGCCTTTCGAAAATAATACTCCTAAATGTGCCTACCATAAATTGGTACTCGATTCGTTTTCAAATGGTGTCAAAAGTTACTTAGTATAATTTCACTAAACGTGTTTGGTATTATGTTATAAGTTTACCTAACAGCAAAAAAATCTGTTAGTTAAATTTTGTCAGTGCCGATTTTAGTAAAATTATATTGAATAATAAAATTATAACTACCTACCTATATATAGGTATTTACCCATTATTACTTTTTTTAATTTTCAACTTAACATCCTGTATTTCAGAACATTTTATCCAAACATTTTTTATTTTCGTCTATTCGTCTCATTTTGAACAATAATATTCAGTTGTTCATGTCCTATTCTTAATTTGATGATACCATTAAATAAAAGTGAATATAAATTAACAGCGTACAACTCAAGTTTAATTAACCATCAGCGATATATCCAAAATCCAACCACAATATAGAAAAAATGTTCCCTATTATAGTAAAATTCCACCCAATCTCAACTAATTCAATCTTTTTCAAACAAAAACTGGTTTATTTTATTATATCGATTATTTTCGCATTTTATGTGACCTTCAAATACCCTGTATTCTGTGCTTTTGTAATAATTTGAAATAGTAAATTGTAACTATAAAAATACATTACCGAAGACAAGTAGAATTGAAAAAGAAGATTTTAAATTATAATTCATACTCAAGCACAGACATGACCTAAAGACCTGACTTGGACATAAGTACAGTATCGCCATCTACATTCTATGTCCATCGTCCTCCAATGATAAGTCCATAAGGTTACCCTACTATATTTATTCATACAACGCCTGTACTATCTCAGCCGATAAGGAAGTTTTCTAACAAATGAATACGTCATACGCGTCGGCCAATCCTCATTGGTTAAAAATTACTACCTCATTCTCAAGCTCGCTTGGCAGCTTATCATTGACTTCACTGCTTCATCAACAGTCAAGCACACCCAGAGATAACAGATATAACCATTCATTGATAAAATATAATATTCACGAGCCCAAGATTAATTCGATAATAAATATGCTCCATTTGTAGGTCCGCGGCGAGGAGACGAAAGGTGAGAAGTAAGAAAGGGGACAAAGAGAAGAATTTTACGCAACTTTATTTGTAAGCGATGTGCGCTTGTAATAAACAACGTAGATATCCATGCCAGTGTAAGGCCTGTTGCTACTTCCAACTTAACATTACTAGGTTTTGGAATTTATTGAAAATTATTACATCTAATTTAGTGAAATTACATTTAATTTAGATAAATTTGATATAACTAATGATTCAAAATTTTTTAGGTTCAGTTGCAATAAAATAGGTAGAATTATTTTAACTTTTTTAATACATATGTATATAATTTTGTAAACAAAACGAGAATAATTAAATAGGCATATGACAACAGCGGATATTATACCCCGCTGTGTGTGTCCCTTTGAATATGTCTTATTTGGGACCGCTGGTAGTGACATCTCCTGTTATCTCTGAGCACACCATATGCGTTTCCCCTGGTAGAAAGGGATGCTGTGCCCACCATTATTAGTTATTAGTTAGGGGGTATCGGCATTTCGGTAGGCCAGATTCTTAAATAATTTTAGTTTGGTATAATAAATACTGGGACGGGTCCATTTAATGGCCCAAATCTGACGTTAATGAATACTGCATTTCTATAATAATGAATAAACCTCTTTTAAGTTATTGTTTTGCCATCTATTTCTGACATTTTTATATTGTTGTTGATAGTGTTGCTGATTTGGAAATATTGAACAGGGACATCGGGATGTAGAAGTATCAGGACGTAGAGCGTCGGAATGTAAAAGCGGCGGGTCGTAGAGAGGGCGTCGAGACGCAGAACATCGAATGAGAGAGATGGCGTCGGGACGTAGAACGCCGGAACGAATAAAGGTAGAGAAGTAGGGTGGCTGGAAGCGTAAGCGTTTTGGAGGTAGGTCGTCAAGGCGTAGACCGTTGCTAGAACGTCGATAGGAGGTAGGGCAGGATAGGCGTTGGTTAAGAAAAGCATCTATTTAGGAAAGGTACTGAATACTAAACTTGTAGTATGACTAAATTTGATAATCAACTGAACTAGACTGGATTTAAAATAATCAATATCGAGTTCTTCGGGATCGGGTATTTATACCATTTATACCCGATTTAATGACTTTAGTGACGTCAATTTGTCTGCAATCCCCTATTTAGGAAATATACTAGGACTGTCAATTTTTAACTCTGGTGGGAATAAATGTATTATAATGGTTTATTATATACGGGGGTATAATATAAAGTATAATATAAAATATAAAGTTTATATGAGTGAAATTTTCGCAAAAAATTTTTTTGGTCTTTACATATTTTTGTCAGTTTTTGGATTAAGGTCCTTAGGTCTTGTACACACTACTAAAATCTGGGTAGCAAAATTTTTAAAATGCTATAACTTGACATTGGATTGACGGTTCTTGATGATTTTTGCGGATTTAGAATCCTTATTTCACGTAGATTTTCTGTGGTCTAAACATTTTATTTAAAGGTTGAAATTTACACATTATACCGGGTCGATAATAGACAAACACGTAGCGACAAGAACAAGTTTAATACATTATATTCTACAATATACAAGATTGGTTAACAACGGCCAGAAGTCAATTCTTATAAAATTTCTAATTCTAAACCTAATTTAAAGGTTCCTGCAATCATTAAAAAAACACGGTGTACTGTAATAACAAAGATTAGGTATGTATGGATAGGAATACCTAGTGGTAACTGGTACTGGTTATTTTTAAAAAATACAAAAAATTAGCCTGAAAAACATAAATTGTCTTTTTATTAATTTTTGTTTTGAACCCACTGCGTCAAAGATGGGAATTTTAACCTTGCATTTTCGGAGTTTACAATGAAATTTGGTTATTGTTGGCAACAGCGTGTTAAAAGGACGAGGTCATTGAAAGCAACCGGCAAATATCAATGAAAAAAGTCCTATCTTTAAATACCTCATCTTTGGTAATAATTTACCCGAAATTAAGTAGGAAAATAAATAAAAAAAGAGAAATCAATATTTTGTTATGTTATGTTTTAAATTCCAACAAATTTGTTTTTTCAATGTCACTTTGAAATTGACGCGTCGCGTAGAAATTACAGCCGATCATAAATATGGGCATGGGGTGGACAAAGAACTCTGTAAAACTGAATGACTATTTGAGACAACAAACTGTGGTGAGAGTTTTGGACAGTACAGTGAGGACATTAAATAAAAACAAGTTGAGGTGAGAATTTATTTTTACAAAAACTTAAATACTTAAATAATGCCAAACCTTAAAGCGCGTCGTACGCTACGTTTTTGTATATTATCGACCTGGTATAATGTGTAAATTTCAACCTTCAATAAAATGCTTAGACCTCAGAAAATCTATGTGAAATAAGGATTCGAAATCCGTAAAAATCATCAAGAACCGTCAATCCAATGTCAAGTTATAGCATTTTAAAAATTTTGCTACCCACATGTTATGTTTAGAAGTGTGTACAAGACCTACGGGCCTCAATTCAAAAACTGACAAAAACGTTGAGATATTGATGTTACCTTAGTAAATTTTACTCATACAAACTTTTTGATTTTTTACATGATTTCATTGATCCTAATAATCCTATGGTCCTACGATAGATATACGTCATGCAGCTTAATCAAAAAAAAAAAAAAAATAGCTCTTAAAATCTGCAAGCCGCGTTCAACAATTTGCATTCCTGTTGAAAATTTTGCCAAAAAATCTCTGTGTGTGTGAGTTGGAGTGGCCAGCAGTTTATTTATTATCTCAAATTTGTTCTTCTCGTATAATTCCATTGGTATTTTTTTATTACCGACTAGCCCATTTTGCACCTACCACAATATCGATCTCTTTGGTTTTTATGTCTATACCACCTATTTTTACGAAAGAAAATCAATCCCAGAAGCGACATCAGACATCACCTTTCTAAATACCAATTTCATTTGATACAGTTACACGTAATAATGTAGTAGTTTTCTGAATCCACGAACTCAATTTATATTAAAAAATTATATTTCATTTTGTTTTTTTTGAATGAATAAATGCGAAATTTGTTAAAAAGCTTTTATTCCCCGAGCCGTATTAGATTGATTCTTAATTTTCAGTCCCCTGTTGTTTTCTTCTAGTTTCTAACATTTTTGGCTTTTTGGTGTCCTAACATCGTACACATAGAAATTGTTTATGCAATATTGTTTTAAAATCAACACTGTAACAAATAATTTTCAGCCGACGCGCGACGCCTAGATTGAATGGTTGGATTGTAGCACCGTCTCTCTCACATTTTATTCATTTTGTCTTACTGACCTATCTTATCGTCACCTAATTTTTAACATTTTTTATTTTTATTTGCCCCACGTTGGGCGTCAATTTTGTTGAGCACCTTTTACAATTAATTCAGTGATTTGAAACGAATTTATAAAACACACTTTTTATTATTGTATTAAATATGAACTATTATTAGTTCTGTTTATTTTTTTAAAGCACCAATCGGAAAGATATATATAATTCCTGTTCCAGTTTTCTAAATATTCTGATTTCGTATGATATACAAAATATATGAAAGCGGTTCATCTAATTTCAACACAGGAATTTTATGCGGAAATTAAATTTAAACTATGATAAAAATGTTTGTCTAATTGTTTACATTGTTTTTTATTGGATAATATCTAAGCGAAGCGGTCTTATTGAAACAAGAAACACGTTTTTTTATAGTCGAGTCAAGGACAACTCAAAAATTGGTTGTAGGTAGACTTTCATGTCCACTTTTTATTTTCCTGTAATCATTAATGATGTTTTCGGGTTTGATCAAAAACATTTGATCGAAAACATTTGATCAAATGCATTTGATCTTAAAAACATTTTAACGAATAACAATTGATCGAAAAGAAAAGTGATAGAAAAAAACAATGATCGAAAAGAACAACGATCAAAAAGAAAATTGATCGAAAATAAATTTGATAGAAAATGCAATTGATCGAAAAACTAAACATTCATAAAATTAAAAAAAATCAACTAATTTACCTAATCTATGCGTCCTAGAGCCACCGCTGGTTGCTTCGCAAAAAAAATATACAAGACATGAAAAAAATTAAAAAAAAACTAATTTACTCAACCTCTACTAGAGGTAAATTTAAATGGCACAGGTTAAGTTAGTTAGTTAAGTTTTTTATTTTTTTCATTTTTATATATATTTTTTTGCGAAGCAACCCTCGATGGCTCCAGGCCGCACAGGTTAGGTAAATTAGTTTAGTTTTTTATAAAAAAAACCTTTATTAATTTACCTGACCTGTTCAAGAGCAATTAGTAAAATTTAAATGGCGTCAGGCAGCACAGGTTAGGTAAATTAGTTAAGTTCGTTCTATTTTTCTCATTTTTGTATTTTTATCTGTAAATCAACCCTCGATGGCTTTAGGCCTTGTTATAAAAAAAACTTAATTAATTTACCTAATCTGTACGAGAGCAATCAGTAAAATTTAAATGTATCTTGACCGCCAAAGGTACATTAGTTAAGAATTTCTTAATTTTTCTCATTTTTGTATATTTTTTTGCGAGACAAATCGCGAAGACTCCAGGCCGCACAGGTTAGGTAAATTAGTTTTTTGAAATACATATTTTGAGCGAATTAATCACAATGCTTTAATCTCAATGACAATAAATAATCGTTTAGCTCTGAAAATATTATTTTGTAAATTAACAGTATGGTGAGAAAAAAAACAATTTTATCAAATGTTTTTCAATCAATTTTCTACCACCTGATTTTTTTCGACGGATCTTCAGTTTTAGGCATCTCTGAAACCGTTTTACCATTTTAGCTATAGAAAAAAATAAATTTTACACTTAGTTACTAACCTTGAGGTGATTTTGGGAATAGTCGTAGCATCTGAAGGTACTTTATAGAGTGGCGTTTTTCTACGTTGAGATATATTTCTGCTATTTTATTTAATAGACCATACTGCAAAAATTTGAGGAAAAGTGAGTCTGTGCCTTCACTTGACCTATCTGAGATTACCTTCTGTTTTTCCTGTTGTCCAGAGTGTGCCTATTCATCCAAACTCCCTTGTTTTTAATATCTCAGACGAAAAATCGTGATTAAAAGCACATGCTTTAATTCCAAAAGCCCAAAAGAAACAGAAAAAAAAGGCAAAAACTTTTAAATAGGTAAAAGGTGAATATCAGGTAAGTACCAGGGATTTCTATAAATTCTAAGGTGGATAACCTGAATTATTTTAGGAAAGAAGAAAAGAAGTAACTAATAGTTTTATGATAATTAAATGTCAAACAAAACTGTCGAAATAAATGACTTTGGTAAACAAAAACAAAGCGAAAGCTTTCAGAGATGTAAAATTTACAAAATGTATTTGATTTTGAATATGAGGAATTATGATACAAAAAGGTATATTTATATTTTATTAAATTTATATTTACATTATTATTTTAAAGATTTATTTGTAGGTATAAAAATTAAAAATAAGCGGTATTATTTTTAAAACCGTAACAGGACCAACAAACATTTGAAATAAGATTTTTGGATTGGTAACTAAACCTACTAAACCATATTAATAACATTAAAAATATATAACAAAATATTGGAATTAGTGATTTATGCTAATGAAAGTAATAAATTTTTATTATCAAAATTTGGTCTAGAGAAGAAAATTTAAAATATTTAAATAAATAATATTTAAATAATAATTAAGAATCGTTTGTTGTTTTTATCTACTTATCTAATAACAAATACGTTTATTTATTCCTACATTTCTTTGTTGTGCCTATACATTTAAATTATTTCTTCTTTACTGGGTGTTCTTCTTCTAAATCTTCAGTATTATTATCCCAATCACCCTATATCGATTTTCTGAAGTATACCAACCGTTTGACATAGCAATTAAAGGAATACAGTTATACCATTATTGTTAAAACTAATAATAATAATAACAATAATAAAATTGAGTGTTCAATAATGTTCAATACCAATATAAATGTAATATTTATAGTTCTTGATTATTTATCGGGTGTAGAAAAAATAGCGTATGCAACTCTCATGTTGATCGTTGCATAATATACTAATCTGGCATTATTAGAGGAAATTAGACATAAATGCATTGCAATTTATAATGCGAGAGATACTAAAATGGTGGTTCCCACCTTATTGAGACTAATGCCCCCAAGGGTAAACTCGTAGCCTAACAAAAACGGGAAATGATTTAACTTGGAACGAAAGACCAATCTGACTTTCATGTACGGCAAGCCATCACTAAAAGTTCCCAAAATACAATTTTTATTAAAGGTCTAAAAAATTTAATAGACTGCATACAGAAATTAAAAAAAAAAACAATAAATGTATTCAAAAGTAACCCCAAACAATACTTGATAAATAAACAGAACGGATATACTTTCTTGTGATAATACTCTTTAAACCTGCCCTGTTTAAGTATTTCCCTTAATTTATTGTTATTTTACCCCTCGTTTTACCTCGTTTTAGTACTAACTATGTTTAAATTATTAATAGTTTTGCGACGATAGGTTATAGCAACTTATAGCCACAAAACTATTTTTGTGTTAAAGTAGATCCATAGAGAGCAATGTAATTTACAAAGGCCTTATTTCAACATACAAATAAAAGACAACTTTATGATTAAAATGAAAAACAACAAAATACCTCGGTATCATAATTGATCAAAATTTAAAATAGATTGATCACATTACGTCATTAAAATCCCAAGATAAGAAGATTCATTTTTAAATTTTATGAATTGAGGAAATTTATGACTAGGAGTTTATTAATTATTATTTACAATTCGCTGGTTGAATATGTAATCCAAAACTGTATAATTAAAATTATCTCCAAAAAACCAGCATTATAACCTAACTCTCTTTTATATAATAAAAAAGTGCTTTATATAAGAATATTTGTCTTGATGTACCTTTATTTATGTAAAGCCTGAATTGAGATACACTACAAATTATTTGCAATAAATATCAAAAGAAGCATAAATGTTTAAATAATTTGACATTTTAGAGCCATTCACACATCACAGTTGACATCTTGATACTTGACAGGCACAGCCAAGCGTTATTCTGCTTTTTGCCAAATAAAATAGCCGGTTAATTATTCTATGGGATTCCGACAGAGAGCCAGTAAATTTGATGAAGGTGTTTTTGTGGCTAGGGGCGAAATAGTTAAGTTAGCACCACCATAAAAAGTCATTTTTAAGAAACTACATTTTTCATAAATTGGCAGGCTTGACGACTAATTTCTAATAAAAATAGCCTTTAAAACGGCCATGGTTGCAAGTATGAAGGTCGCAACTCACCTTAGAAATTTCACCTTTACTATCAATAGCTGTTATTTGACAGGTCGTTAGAGAATGTTTACAATTTATGGAATGTTGAAAATGTTAGAAATGTTGACGTTAGAAATAATTGGAATTCCTAAAATTGTCACATAAGAATTGCATAGGTGGATTTTAAGAAAATTGGTATTAAAGTAGTTAGGATGAACCGAAAATTCAGAAAATCAATATGGTTCTAAGGTAGAAATAATTATTCAAGAAAATCAAAACCGTAAGTCAATCAGAACTTTCGTTCTAGAGTTATTGTGCCGGCATACATACACACAGACGACCAGACAATTTTTTTTGCATTTTCGTACTCAGAATGATCGGAAACATGAAAAAAAGTAAAAAATGGGGGTAAGAATTTTTTTTCGTTTGCACGAATGCAATAACTAAGGCCCCATAGGAAGGGCCTCAGTAATTAATTAATAAAATTTATTATTTTTTGTAAATAATATTTTTTGTATTTTACGTTTTAACTGATGATGATTCGATAATTGCTTATTGGCCTGAAATTGATATTAATACAAGTTTGCAGTTTATCCTTCTTTCGTAATTTTATATAATATTATTATTATGATTAATGATTAATTATTTTGCTCATACAAAACATTATCTCCAAGGGTTTCTCTCTTCTTGACCTTTTTTTTATTGCTATTTTATATTTGTATTCGGCACAATCATTTTATTAGTAGAATTTTATGTATACAGATAAAGCAACTGTTTTATTACTTTTCTTCTTAATTGTAGACTTCGGTCATCTTTTAATTAACCAGTTTATTATTAGTTATACAAGGTTAGTTTGATACTGGAAAAGATATTTTAGAAATCGATATTTTTTTCCAAATAAAACCATTTTTATTAATCGAAGTTTTCTTTTTCTGGAGCTTGTTTATAAAGGTTTTCAACAAAAATTCAATAGTAGTTTATTATTATTTTTTCGATTTAGAACTAAATAAAATGAATTTTTCCTACTTCTGGCTTGAAAAAAATCGATTTTTTTAACTTATAACTGGATTTTTCTCACTTGTAAATTTTAGAAATTAGAAATATAGAAAAATGAAAAAAAAAAAAATACTCTTAACGACGTCTCAACACATTGGAAAAAGTTTATTTGTTTAACTTGAAAAAATTAACGATTAAAGGAGTGATTAAAGCAATTTTATAATCACTTTTAAATCCTAACGATGACTCTGACTCTGAGGAGTTACAGCCGAGAAAGAAGAAGATATATTTCTTAGTTTATTTATATCCATAATTTGTATACAAAAACACAAAACTATGTTACACTTTTATAAACGAAAAAGAAAAAGGATACTACTGTCAAATTTCTGAATATCTAAAATATACAGGGTGTTCCCAATTAAATACCTATGTTACTGAAAACATTCATACAAAATGGTTTCAAAAGTACTCTGTTCAAATTCTTACCTGTATTCAACGATTTAATATGCTGTTTTTTTTTGTTTAATTCTTTACAAAATAATCCAAAATTAATTAAAAATAGTTCACTTCACATTGACACATTTACACATTTTTATTCAACTAACAAATTTATATCCTTTTTCTTTTTGGTCTTTAGCGATGCCTTGGCTTTCCAACGCCGCCGCCTCGATTTTAACGTCGACCTTTACGGTCGCGTGCGCGATTTGCGATTGTTTCTCTAGTATACGACGAAAGCACGGCTCACTAGGATTAGGATTATGGTTGCTCTTCGAGTCTTAAATCCGCAATTGCCTCTGCTCCGCCATGGCAAGTGTTGATAACAGTCTTCAATGTTCTGGTTCTAGTAACCAAATGTTTATTTGTTACTTGATATTTAATTTGAAATCGACGAAGATCTTACACTGAGAAAAATGCAGTAAAGAAAATTCAAGAGGTTTGTGGGGTATATTTTTGATTTTATTTTCAAATTAATTTGAAAGCGATAAAAGCTAAAAAGATAAAATTTCGTAAACATGTTTTTTTAATAAATCAGAGCAAATGTTGGCGCCAATATCAATAATGCAACTTTAAGAACAAAAAATAAAAGTTTAGACAATTATAAAAAAATTAAAAATGATGTTTTCAAGGAATTAAGTAATTGGTCTATTAATAACCAATTATTACAATCACGTTGAAACCAATTCCCAAAATGATGTAATAACGAAGAAAATAGTAAAATAATAATGCAGATTTATCAAGATAAAACTCGTAGATATTTCGCGAAATCTTATTATTGTTAGTGCATTACAAAAACCGTTCTGTAAATTTACAGAATATAACGTTGGTAATTTTGTAACAAACGTTAAATTGCGTAATTTTTAAAATTTCAATATTTTATATGTACTCATTTAAATTATTTGTTATGTGAACTGACACAACAAATAAGGAACTATATTAGCTACATACAGATGTAGATGTACTTAGTAAATGGACCATTCACTGCCTATCAATCCTAAGAAAACAGAAAAGGTACTTTTCACAAAAAAAAAAGGAACTAAACCTCCAGAACTCCTAAACACAAAAGAGCATACATTGCTTACGAACAATGCCGCAGAACCGTGGGGTGCACCTGAGGTTTCTCTCACAGAGTCGTCGCATGGACTTACATGGCTTTCATAAGACCTATGCTCACAAACAGTGCACTTGTCTGGGCACAGAAAACCCATAAATTGATAGCTATCCGCAAACTAGAACAAATTTAAAGAACTGCATGTCTCAACATAACAGGACCCATGAAAACCACACCTACCAGAGCCATGGAGGTCATCATTAGTTTCACTCCCCTTGATATTTACATCAAGGAGGTTGCTCTGATGACAATGACACGCCTCCGCACAGTTGGAATAGAAGCTGATATAGGATCAGTGAGGCAAGACGTCGCTTTTGGTAGGAGTCGAGTGCCTACTATCCCACTACTTCAGGTGAACATGAACTCAATACATCGATATACAGGGTGTTAAAAAAAAAGTGTCACAGAATGAAATGGTGAATAGTATGACCCAAAATAAGCAGAAAATTCTTAATAAATATATGACCGCAAATTAACGGTTTCGGAGATACGGACCATTTTGTGTTTATAACAATTTTTTATTATTATAAAAAAACAATGATATTTATAAACAATCAATAAGAACATAGAGTTAAATGAGATGTTCAAATACTGACGTAGCGCTTCCCTCGCATTGCCATTTGCACGACCGTACATAAAATGCATGTCAGCTAATTCAATATTAGTGTAAACAGGCATAACGAAAATTTATAAAATTATTCACCCACAACAAAATAATAACTGCAAATAGTATCTATGAAAAAACAACTCCGATAAGAAAAGCAAGTTTTTGAGAATGAAAAAAGATAATCAAAAAATGATACAAAACACAAAACACTCCGTATCTCTGAAACCATTCATTTGCGGACATATGTTTATTAAGACTTTTCTGCATATTTTGGCCCATACTACCCCCCGTTTTATTTTGTGACACTTTTTTTTAACACCCTGTATATCTTCCATGAGCCATATAAAGTTATAACAGAAAAAATAGAAAAGCCAAAAGTGGCAGGTAGTGATGAGCAAAACAAGACCAAGACCGGGTTGGTCTTGGTCTTGGTCTTGCACACTCGGTCTTGGTCTTGGTCTTGCAAGCCTTCAGCTGGTCTTGGTCTTGGTCTTGCACAGCTAGGTCTTGGTCTTGCTGCAAGAGTCTTGCGAGTCTTGCATTTTTTGGTAAATCTTAAATACTGCTACTTTGTACACAAAAAACGTGTTGTTCTGTGAATTATAGTATTTTACAACATTTTCCAGCACCGAAAAGAGTTTTTATAATATCACTTAAGTGTTCTCTATTTGTAGTTAATAATGAAACACCCTGTATAAATTATTGCCATTAGAGGCTTAATGCATATTATAAAATCAGGAACTACTACGCAAACAGTAAATATAGTTATCTTCTAAAGCTTGTGGTTTGTAATTGTAAATAAACCACATAATATCTTTTTTATTCAAACCTTTTTTATTAAACGTTTCCAAAAATGTTATTTTTTGTTTTTAAGTATAAACTTAATGTACAGCATGTAAAAAGCTGTAAACAGTTTTAAAACTTAAAATTATAAATGTGTCAGTTAGTAATTTTTATATGCTGTACACTAGAATACGAAAAAGGAATAAAAGCTTAATTTTTTCGAAACGTAGTATATAAAAAAAAAGTAAATAAAATATGTGGCTCAATTCCCAACAATTGGATATTTATGTATTTATACTTAACATATTTTGTGTATTCTTTTATTTGAAATATTTTTTTTGCATATCCAACAATCTAATAAAAAACAAAAATTGTATCTTTAAATCAACAAAAACTGCGACCAATAATTGAACAAGGATCTTCCAGACGTATGGGATTAAAATAAAAAGTATAGATGCATAGCATACTGGCATAAAATACTGGGTCAAAACAACTTAAACATACGGACATTTAAACTTGACGTTTAAATTATAACATTTCGCAACCTAGCTTCCACGGCTGGCGAATATTTCGCATTGAACAAAAAAACGGCTTTAAATGTATATTTATTAATTTACACCTTTCTAAAGACACACCCTATATATCGAAAACCAAGGTTATATATCGAAAACCAAGGTTTTTCGAGACGAATGTTCATATACTTACCTTTTATTTTCAGGCAACAATTAAAGAACGCAATACCGCAAGAGTCTGGGTCTTGCAAGTCTTGCACCACTTGGTCTTGGTCTTGCACACTCGGTCTTGGTCTTGGTCTTGCAAGCTTTCAGCTGGTCTTGATCTTGGTCTTGCAAAAAAGCAAGACCAAGACCAGTCTCGCTCATCACTAGTGGCAGGTACGATTCATATTTACACCGACGTTTCCAAAACAAAACAAGGCTCAGAATGAATTAAATATTCGAGGTCCTTAAACCTAAACATAAAATGGACTGTAAGCAATAGTGCCAGTGTAGTTTAAATATACCTCACGGGGATTCTGATAGCAGCAAAAGAAATCACCAGAAACAATACTTGAACAGACCACGAATTTCCACAGGGTTATTACTAGAGTGTCACAAAGCTTTGGCCGAAGTATCTATTAACAATGTGGTCATCTTAAGATGGATTAAAGGTCACGCCACATCGAAGTTTAACCGTTTTGGTGTTTCACTAAACAAGAAGGCAGCCAACCACAAACTTTTTGGACCTGGCCTTTCTATTGGCCTGACAAAATCGGTGGTGACATACCTAATTAAAGAACATTCTCTTGTGAAATTTAACGAAAGATGGGATGACACAAGAAACTGCAGAGTTAATTATTATTATAAACAGAATAAGGACTGAGGTCTAGCAAGACCCAGATGAGCAAAGATACCAATTTAATTAAGTTAAATTAACTAAACCAAATCAACCGTATTAACCAAATGAAATCAAACCAAATTAATTAAATTAAATCAACTCAATTAAATAAAGGAAATCAATTAAATTAAACAAATTTAATCAAATCAATTAAGTCAATTAAACTAAATCAATTAAAATAAATAAATCAATCAAATTAAATTAAAAAAACTAAATCAATCAAACTAAATCAACTAAACTAAACAGAATTAATTAAATTAGGTAACTAAACCAAATCAATCAAATTAAATTGGATAAAATAAAATATCGTAATACATATAAATTAAAATTGCAATAAAAATATTAACAGCTTATACGAATACATTTTTAACCCTGTAGAAATTTATCTAGGCTGTTTTTAAAAATGTTAACTTCCTCAGCATTTACTACATCTACTGGTAAGCTATTCCATGTGTAAAATATTCTAATACATAAAAAGGATTTTCTAGAATTGCATTTGAATGTTCCCATTTTTAATTTATGAGGATGTCCTCTTAGTCGGTCATCATTGTTAAGTATGTACAATGTATATATCTCTCAGGTTTCCGTAATTATATTTTGGCATTCTAAATAACAGAATAAGGTCTATTGTTTGCCATCTGGAGTCTTTCGGAATATAAGATGGCCTTATAGGACCAAATGTAATTCTAGTTCCCCGACGTTGTACATGTACTTGTGATCTGTACAGTTTGATTAGCGACTGAAAGGAAACCTTTTAATAAGGTTTTTTAACAAGTATAATTTGCTGTTCGCGCGTTTACAAATGCTGGAAATGTGTTCTGTTCAAGTTAAGTCATTATAAGAATACACTTTATAACGAAATTATTAATGTTATATGTTAGTGTTGGATTGCTCTTACCAATATGCATAACTACATATTTTTCTATATTTAATGGTAACAGCCAGTCAGTAGACCATGTAACAATAGAATTGAGATCGTGCTGAAGGTAACACGAGCTTGGGGTAGGATCTGAGTAGAGCTTCATGTAGGTTACTTGTGTAAGCTACAAAAAGCAGAGGTCCTAAAACAGAACCCTGGGAAGTTCACTTAATCCTGGTTTCTTACTAGAAAACGATTCACCTACTTTGACACAAAAGTTTCTACCGCACAGAAATTGACTAATCCACTTATTCAAAGATCCTCGGACCCCACTGTTCTCCAATTTGTGTAACAACCTCCTATGTGGTACCCGATCAAATGCTTTGGAAAAGTCTAAATATATTACATCTGTTATCGTCTAAAGCTTTGGTTCAATCATTAAGACATTGTAGCAAATTGGTGATGGTAGACTTCCTTTTCATGAAACCATATTGTTCAGTTGGGATTACTTTATTATCAGATAAGAACTTTAGAACTGCTTCGGCAATAATGGTTATTTGGATCGAGTTTGTTGCCTTTTTTAAAGATTGGGGTAACTGATGGGGTAAAAGATGAATTCATTGTATCAGAAAGGAGACAGGATATGATATCGGCAAACTTTTTCAATAAGAATGAAGGTAGACCATCCATTCGTCTATGCGTTTGCTTTAAATTTCAGAATTTGTTTTTTTTTACAAAATATGGTGTAAAATTAATGTCTTCAAGACTTTTTAATATGTGTTGTGAGGTGCACGCTAGCAAAGAAGATTGTGGATGAACAAGAGGTTCTTGAAAAGGTTTCAGATAAAATTTCAGAAGTTTCTGAATTATTTTGACACATAGTTCCAGTTGATACCTGGAGACTAATGACGATCTTATGTATTTGTAGAACTTTTTGTCGTTTTTACTGTCGGCTATAAGAGTTTTTATATCCTTGTCTGGCGTCGTTTATGGATTTCTTGAGATCATTTGAGAAGGTTATGTTAGTTTATAAATAATTTATTTTACCGGATAATTTATATTTACGCCAGAGTGTCTTTCTATATTTTCTCAATGATAGTATATCGCTGCTTATCCATGGGTCCAATAAAATGCAGAAAATGGTTTTTTCTTCTCGTATGAAGACTCTTATATTCCAAAAAGACATTATAAAAATTGTTCACTTTTTTATTCTTCTAAACCTAATACTTACTTCCAATCCAGTTGAATCAATTCAATTTTCATTCTATTAAAATCCGTGATTTCTAGGATGATTTGGTTTGCGTGTGGGTTTGGTACCGGTAAGTTGAACTGGATGTTCTCTGTTATAGTGACATGGTCCGAAATTCCTATGGGGGACTCAAACTGTGGATCAGTTCGTTTGTCGATTGTGAAAACTAAATCCAAGGTACATGGTTCATTATTAACTATTTACTACAACAAACAAATATTTGACTATGACTAGACAGAATCTGCGCCTGGTCACAGGCGTTCTGACCGGTCATTGGTAAATACGGAAGCATCTCCATATCATGGGACTGTCAGAATCAGCACTCTGCAGAGAGTGCGATCAAGAAGATGGTACTACCGAGCCTACCTCTTGGCAATGTTGTCAACTACATTAAACTGTAGGCTGGCTCAAGAGCTAGGATGCCTAGTGACGCCTAAGTGCCTATGGGTAACCCACTCTCCACACATTACAGATACAGAAAAATGTATGGACCAGTTTTCTTTTGTTTATGCATAATGTGTAGCGCTTCCTTTGAAATTCCACAAGGATCAACGATATTTGCTTGAAAGTAAAATGGCGCTGGTAGCAGAAACTAGCGACAAACTATTATATTGTAGTCATAATACAGCTGCAATTTCTGCGGAAAAATGGCCAATCATTAGAAAGCATAAATGATTCGAAACATTTTCAATAATGACACATAAGTACTGGTTAAGGACCCTACAATAAAAATATACATCCCTACCTGTATGTAAGTTCGTGTTACATAACTATTTAAGCGCAGGCGATGTAACAGTAAAACAGTAATCAAGTTGTTTGTTTTTACTGCCTCCGGTAGTCGCGGAACGGGAAAAATTAAAAATGGAAGCTGCCATCTAGTTTCAGACCCCTAAGCGCTAGGATAATAGATATTATCATCTTTATTTATGCAGTAATCTAGTAATTGAGTTAAATTGAAGTAGGTTTTAATAGTTACAAGGTAGTTCAGTAGCGGCGTTTAACCATTTTAAGAAGTTGAAGTTTCAATTATTTAATTTACTTACCAGATTTTTCTAGTAAAATGGACGATATTTGCAATATAAGTTAATAAATATTTTTTCAGTGCCATCACAATTATTTTTGTTTCAGTAATTGAACGAAATACCTTACCTAGGTATATAAACTGAGTAGACACTGCCTTAACTTTAACTAGTTGCATCATTTTTTTGTTTTCTGCCATTTTCCGTTTACTTTTTTTTGATAGACCTTTTGATTTCATAGCAATACCGCATACAAAAAGTTCTGGGTTCAATCGTTGAATTATTTCACACTATAACTTAAATTATTATCCTGATCATAGGGCATGGAAATAAAAACAACCTCTTTAATCAAAAATATTTTGTAAATATTTAGGTATTTTCTAAATATAAAATACTCTCTCGCACTTGTACTGGCAGTTAAAGTGTTAAAGTCGCTACCCCTCTCTATAATTTCTTACTCCAGCTTCTGGTATGCAGTTTATTAGAAAATATATGCATACCACAGTACGCTAGATCATCTGGGCAGAAAATGATAAAACTACGAACACGTTTATTGCAAGAACTCTTTGTTGGAAATGGAAATTATAAATAGCCATGAAATAATAAATAAAGAGATTCACTTTATACTTGCACGGGTGCACGATTCGAGACTCGAGATCAATTGGTGTTTTATCGGTTTGTAAACCGATAATTTTAACCTGTATATTTATTTTTAGTTGAGCAAAAAATTCTACGTTCAGATTTATGGGATTGCATTCGTATTTTGTAACTTGTGATTATGAATAAGCGATTTGTTTGGGTGAAACTATTTGAACTATTTGGATTGACAGTTTAAAACTTACAAAGGATTACAAAATTAAATAATTAAACGACTTACCTATTAGGAATTTTCAGTACATATAATTACAAACGTAGTTTCCCGATTTTAAAGTAAATAAACATGAAAATACTAATTATTATTAATTTATTCGAATTCTTTTCCCCATTCCATCCAAAGAGATGACTTTAATGATAATTATTATGTCAATATTTATTCGTAAATTTCATTTAATTGTCGTTCAGATATTCAAGGATCCTTTTTCAGATTTTTATTATTGACATACATATTTTTACAAACTTATTAGCATAAACATTTACTTTAAATAGTAATTTGAATTCTCTTTTAAATTTATATCTATTTTTTGATTTATTTTTTCATAACTGATTAAAATATTTGAAATAAGTGTGCAAATGTGTACAATAGTCGCTCCTTTGAATATTTCAATTTCCAAGATGAATTTATCCGTTTTTTTTCACCGAGCATGACAGTTATTTAAGGATGCCACCTGTACGGTTGTCACCCGGACCGTCCGGTTTTTTAACAATTTATCCAGTGTCCGGTGGCATGATGAAAATGACCGGGGATATCTCGGAATTTGTGAAATGAACTCTTTTTAGAACCTCGTCAGAAGGATTTGGTTCATAAAAGTATGAGCTGAGAACATTTTTTTTATATGTATCCATCATGTCAGGTTTTGAGAAATGAAAAGGTGGCAACCCTAGTTATTATAGGTGTATATAAAAACAAAAAGTATGTATCTAAAATAAGCAAAGTTTTAATCATTAAAAATATAGACGAAGACTATCGTTGTTTTAATTTATTAATTTGAGCTTGTGCATGAAAGCATTTCAAAAGATGGGACCACCATTTAGCGTGGGGTCTCTAGAGGCACAGTTTAAAGAATATAATCTAATGGGGAGGTGTTTTGTAGATGGGACGGCTTATTCTACTCTATTTCAAGCGCATAACGGTGTATACCCTTGATTTTGGAGAGAAGTGAACATTTGAAGAATAAATTTATACGATTGATCCATTAAAAAAGTAATTCCTTCTATTGAAATAATACATCGTTGAAGTCGAGAATCGACTACCAAATACAGTTAGTTAAATGATGTTAAATGATGTTCCTTCCTCCATGGATGTACCCTTCAAAACATATGTTTTGTGTTCTATATCAAGATTTGGTTATTTAGCTGCTTGGTCAATCGTTTGACAGATTAATATACGTCTCTTTTTTTCCATCGGTATGTTGGAATCGTTGTTTCACCTATGTGACCTTGATTGGATGCGGTTTATTTATGGTTGACCGTTGAGATAAATAACAGTTGATATTTTGGATTAAAATTTTTGTTTATAATTTTATTTAAATGCACCTATATTCCTCAATTTGAAAGTATGTATTTTAAAAAGCCCACAATAGAACAATTAAATAATTAATTAACTCCTTAATTCTGCTTAATTCCCTCAGCTGTCATTTGTCACATCTAATCGGGAAAAAACATACATTGAAACTGATGGATTGGTGTTGCTTCGATTGAAGCAACGTTGGATAAAAAGACAGCGCTGTTGTTCATCAATGATAGATTGATGAAAAAAAAAAGAAACAGGTAGATACCGCACCGATTCCAACGTTGCTGCAACAGTTGGATAAAAAGACACACGTTTCATAATGATTTCGTCGATTTCAACTACCTGATTAATTGTTAAAGAGAGGACCTGGGGTATAATTCTCGAGTCTCGCATGAAAATTGTCGCACATGGCAAATGTCGTATACCAAATTCGCATGGTTGCTAAAAATCGTATTCTCGGAAAAGAGTGAATCTAAAATCACACGAGTTACAATATCTATCAAGTGTTGATTCCTTAGAAAGTCAAAAATGCTTGATAAATAACACGTCGCTAATTTCAAAGAGATTTTTATAAATAAACTTCTGATTAATTGTCGAAGAGAGGATCTGGGGTATAATTCTCGAGTCTCGCATGAAAATTGTCGCACATGGCAAATGTCGTATACCAAATTCGCATGGTTGCTAAAAATCGTATTCTCGGAAAAGAGTGAATCTAAAATCACACGAGTTACAATATCTATCAAGTGTTGATTCCTTAGAAAGTCAAAAATGCTTGATAAATAACACGTCGCTAATTTCAAAGAGATTTTTATAAATAAACTTCTTACTTCTTTAACAATGTTTTGATTTACAACAGCTGTTACAGGATAAAAGAAATTTTAGGATTAATAGGATATATTTAGGACTCATTTAACATAAACTGCATTTCTAAATCCTAAAATAAATGCTACTTACAAATCTAGTGAATTATTTCATATTTTATCATTTGTTTACTTCCATTAAAATGTCCTTACTATTTCAAACTTGAGAATCCATGTAGATTTTAAATTGGGAATCCATGTATAATTTATCTAGAAGGAAAGAGGACATAAGTATCTTAAAATAATAAACAATTTTACTTTATTACGTTTCAAAACAACTTAAAATCATTTCGAAAGGTAACCAAATTATTGAATTAGTTTTGTTTACATTTTCATAATATCTATATGTCATAAGTCACAAAAGTCGATTTTAATGAATGACAATTAGAATAAGTGATTAGTAATATGAATTAAGTAATCATTCATTCATTTACCAGTTCTAAGAAATGTACTAGAACTAGACTTTTAATTAAAATATTTTGTCTTTGTCTACCAACTAGATTAGACATAAGTTAATTTTTTTTCAAGTATTAGAATTTGTAAACTAACAAACTATTTAATAATTTGGAGGGTCTTATCAAAAGGGAATATGCCATTTTGTTCTTCTTGTGAGAGCTTTCGTCAAGAACAAGTGTCTCAACATTTTTGTGGATTTTTCCAAAAGTTCTTCGAATCAAGAGATTTCGAATTGTTCTATTGAATAGAAATTCATCAACCAAGGGTTGGATTTAATCTCACGTATTGAAAAACTTCCAGAAACTATTGATCAGGAGACCCTAAGCAAATTTATTAATCTTAGAGGCCACACCCCATCAAAAGTACTTTAAATAAAAACTTATTATTAATAATATATAAAGATACTTACGTTTCTCTCTCTTTCAGGCCTTTTTCTTCTTTTTCTATATTTTTACGTTTTCTCTTATTTCTCCAAACATCCATAATTATTGTACATAACTTCTGACGTTATATTCCTCTGTAAACGTCGCCATCACAAATATCTTCATCCAGACCATCCATGAGGAATCATTGACTGGTCTCATACGTCGCTAGTCTCAACCCCTTGCGATCGATCCAGATCCAGACACTAGCCGCGGAGAATTATCGACTGGTCTCATACCGGAGGTATACCTAGTCTCATCCCCTAACCTGCTATACAAGGTAACCTTTCTATGCTTTATTAATCGGAATTCCGGACTGTGTTATTGGACATTCAAACCTGAAACCGCGTGATATATTTTGAGAAATATTAGGCTACTCGAATTTGTACATATATATTTAGTTGTAAATTTTTATCAAGCTGATTAGTTCATAGTATAAACTTACCATATCTTAACAATATATTGAACTTGTCCGATTATTTCCAGCATTAAGCATTGAATACTTTGTAAAATATTTGATTACGAATCACATTGTTCGCCGAAAATTATGCATATTTAAGGTCTATCTAAAATTAGTAAATCTAATAATATAACATATAGGGGTACTAATAATCTAAAATTACCTCATGTTTTAATATTCTAAATTGGGATTATTTAGCTTTTAAAACAATAATTTGTAAAATATTTGTGACATTTAACTTCATCTTGTAACATAACCTCACTATCTACCACATGGCAAGACCAGAATAAAATAAAAAGAAGACAGAATCAGACTGTCCCGGTCCTAGTATTCAACATAAATAAAGCCACGTAAAAGGTAATCGATTAGTTTTTTTTATTGAAATCATCCCCTTAAGTACCCAACCCCTAAGAAATAACCAACAACGCCTGATTATAGGTCAGATACACGCAAAATATTTTTTTAATCACGTTTTAATTCAAAACCCTCTACTTGTGTATCAGAGCCACCAAATGTTAATTTCATTAAAATCTGTATCATCCGTTTACGTCAACAAAATCGCATACGAATTTAAATTCGAGTACTTTAGACCACTCGTGTTGAATTCACCTGATATTTTTCCTATTTCGAGAATACACTTTTATAAAATCACCTAGTTGCTATTCGACTTTTCACTAATCTCTCGGGGTATTCGACATTCGTCGAAATTAGTACCCCTGGGCGAGGGTGGTATTTAAAAATATAGAAATAATTATTATTTTCAAATTAATATTTTACTTGTTCTAATAAATTGTGAAATAAGAAAACATCATGGGGAGAAATTGTGGTGGAAAATATATATTTTAATATATTTTCGAACAAATATAAATTGTATTTTATTTAACTCTAATCTTTTTGCAAATATTATTTATTTTTGTTAGTTTTTTCATCTTTGTTGTGGTCTAGTTTTTGTTGTCTAGTGTAGTTATTGTTGTCTAATCTAGTTATTGTTGATCTTATATATGAATGATGTACTGATGTTAAATGTTAATTTTAGAATTTTTAGATATAAAAAGTAGAAGTGGACGATGTACAAATAAAATAATAAAACGGTAGTAATTGCTCTGTTATAGACTTTATAACGTTTCGTAAATAAAGAAGAAAAAAATAATGGAAGTATTTTAAATTTTTTAAGTATATGTAGCAGTTCGGCTGTTAAGACATCATAAGGATATTATAAATGTAAACAAAAACAATGACATGACTGATAATTTGTTACATTTTTTAAACTTATATATCAAGGCTCTTTACGAGTACTAATAAAATTATCACACTTGAAAAGACCTACCTTTCCTTCGTTTTTCTTTGTGTAGGTGCACTTACCTTTGATTTATTTTGTAAACGATAAAGTAGTATAAGTCAATGAATATATTGAAAACAATCCTCTGCGTTTATGTAATAAGAAGTTTAATACAACACTCATTCATAAAGATAATTAAGGTTTACAGATTTAATATGTTTGTACCTAACCTTTTCATCAATTTGCCTTGTTATAAGAACATTTTATTGCAATTATTAGGAGATCCCTTCATGGGAGACTGTTTAGGATAAATAAATAAATAAGCATTTATCTTTGTAATATGTTTATTAATTATCTAAAATGTGGCAGTTATAAATTAATACCTGCTCTTCTGTAAACATAAAATCAAAATGTCACTAACACTTATTTTTTCAAAATCCATTTGAACAATATTTACAATTTTGTAGAAAAGAATACACACTATTTTCCTTATTTACACTATAAAAATGATGAAAAGTTGTAATGTCACTTTGTTTTGATGAAATAGGGATGGTTATGTGGTAGTATTTTTCTTCTCGTTGTTTTCACTTTTCATTTCGTTTGTTACAGATGGTATGATTGGTAGAAATTAATAAACTACCAATATTTTAAAAAAAATTGGATGCAGACGTTTTTTTTTTCTTGATAAAGCTAAAATTAACTGAATTTTTCTGACAGTTCACAATCAGACGTATTTTTTACTTGATTAGGCTTAAATTAACAGAATGTTTCTGACAGTTCGCAGTCATTATTTTTTAGTAATATGCACAGTTTGGTCCCATATTTTAAAAAGAGTTAAAACACCTGTAGAATGTCATTCATCGTGATTCGGGGCATATCAGAAGATCGACAGATGACGTTAAGGACGTGACATAAGAAGTGACAGATGACGTTGACTTACTTAGCCAAGTTACAAACCCTCCTACGACAATAAAAATGGTATATTGATGTGCAATATTTTCTTTTAGCCGGTGTATCTTCTCAGCTATTAGGTATACATATATCTATTTCTGCGTCATTTGTGATGATCTCTGTAATTGAATAGCTAACAATTAACTGAACCATCTCAAAAGCGATAAATATCGCTTCTATTACTATTTCATTTCAAGATTATTACAAAATGAGGTCTTTGCTGGTAAATTGATTTTGTATGCACGACCGATGTTATGCAGAAGAAAATAAATTAAAAAAAAGTAAATTACGCAGAGTATAAATGTTTTACTAATGAAGTAATTGCAGTAAATAGCATTTCATTCATTACTATATCAGTGGCGTTACGATAATGTCTATGTAAATTTTATCAAATTTACAAATTTGAAAATTTATGATAACTTTAATCAATTATCTCTAAATGAATATATAACAACTTCACTCTAAAAAGTAAATAGATGCTGATAAAGATTATGTAAAAATTGTTGAGCCTTTATGTAGATAAGAAGCTAGACTGGAAACAACATTTTCTAAAAAAGTTCTCTAATCATATCTAATTCGAAAAATCTCGAAAACGACCATGAACAAGTACCTTTAAGGTAATTTTAAGTACACTTTGATGGTGGCTATAGAGACATGCTGCAACTGCAAGCAGCTGAGACAAGAAGCAAATACACTATCGTTCTAATAAAATTAAATAAGGTTTCGTTTAATGTACGAGACCGCAGAAGCTAGCTTAATAAGTGTCGCGTCTCATTTAACTTAAGGCTGCGACATTTGATCCAGCGGTTTTGCAACAAAGCAAGTATTCAATACATTGTACATAGATGGCAATACCTGTACCTGTAGCTCGTATAACAATTTTATTTTTAAGCGTACTTGTTTTTATATCCAGGTTGCCAAATCTAGGTAGACAGATACCAATAAATGTTTTAGAAGAATAATATATTTTGCGATATCCAGTTTCAATTTAATAATTGCACTGTTACATGAAAAATTAATCTGTCAAAACTTGTACCTAGTTGGTAAGTAGTAAGTAGGTTAAATGTAACAAGAAGAAAAAAAACATTAAATTTTACTTTAGAATAATATTTCAACATTTATTCACATTATTGGTATATTGTATTCACTTGTAAACTATATTTGACGGTCATAATAATAATTTTAATCCTAAAGAACCGGGTCAATTGAACTTTTCCACATCGCAATTTTTGGGTTGGAGTGAAAGGTATTTTATGGTTGGGTAGAAATTTTATTACTTTATGGTTTTTCCTAATTCGAAGGGTTTTGTTTACATTTTACCTAAAAATTTGCAAAACTTCTATAAATATAAATCGATTATTTTAGAATTTGAATGATTCCTCGATTTATTTCGATAATAAAATAAGAATTTTTAATTTTTTATGCCTACTTATTAGGTAATGGTACCTCTAAAATGCATAATGATATTACATAAGTAAAAATATAATTTGACAATACCGTGATCGCTCATGCTTTTGTTGTTTAGATAGAAATTGTGAAACTTAACAATCGATTGGATCGATTATTGTGAATTTCGGAACTAAGCAACTGGTAGTCTCTGGCAACTGACAAGCCAAAAAACTCAAATGTCGAAGGATTGAAGTCTAAACGACAAAACGTAAACAGTTCGTTTTTCGTGTTTGAATTTTGGCAGATTTTTGAGTGGGTGTTGTTATTTTTTTGTGCTTTTTCGTTATTCGTGATTTTGTTACTTTTATAAGACTTCATTAGTTATAAGGATATTTAGTAGTTAGTGAATAAACTTTTACCTTTTAAAATATGGGGCATCATACAAATGTCCCGAGTAGAAAGAGGAAGAGAAATAAGATGTGCAATTGGAAAGTCATGTGTTCCCAAAAGTCGTTTGGTTTCAAAGTTCCTTAAGGAATAAAAGTGTAACAAAAATTTAATGTTGAAAGATATATGAAGGATTCATTTCCAATATTTTTGACATCTGTATTATATTTTAGGTTGTTTTTATTGTAATATACTATAATCTTTTTTCTAATAAACTACTTTTTGTTTTATGTCTAATTTCCTTCCACCCATAATTATTTTTGCAATAAACAAAAATATTTCGGTATTTTTGCAAGTTTTATGAATTAGTTTTTATTAAAATTGCTCATAAACCGATACAATTAACATTAATAAAACTGATTATAATAACTACTTCAAACAAACTCAAAATTAATATTGCAGAAAAATATCCATTTGTACACCACTTCATTGGCTTCAATTCTTAAAATTAGTCTTCATGACACGTATATGACATACAGTGAGTGCAATAAAGTTGGGTCCATATATATATGGCAATTTGTTTTAATATTATGACCGGAAAAAACGTCATTTACCTCTGATTATTTAAAAAGTTGGCTACGTACGTTACTTACCTGTCAAATTCGTAATAATTTTGAAAAATCGCTCAAAAATCCTTTTTTAAACGAGACTGACAGAACTAAATCCAGTAGTCAAATTTAATATGGGTTGGTTTAAGTTTTTAAATAACCAGAGATGATGGTTTACGATGTTTTTTCCAATCGTAATATCAAAAAAGAAATCACATATAGATCCAACTTATTGACACACACTGTATAAAGCAGGTTTGAGAACGTACAAAACTATATATTTTTTTTAATTCTTGTCAACTAACAAAAGTGCTTGTGCCTTAAAATCTTCCCGATTTTGTCTATGGAGAAAGATTTTGTCACTCAATAAATATCTTTAAAACCATTGTAAACATACATAGAACGGCAACGTCGTATTATCATTGATTATCATATACAAGTATATTTGAGCAACGGTTCGTATTGTACTTTGAAATAATTTGACATGCCGTTTGCATTTCTAATTGGTCAACCAATAATTTGACATAAGACGTTTACTTTTCTGATTGGCAACCATTAGTTGTCGCCCAAGTTTCAATGCATATGTTAACTCAGCCTTGCATGTCGCATTGGTGGTGAACACGATGTACTAAAATGACATGATAATTAACGCGTCAATTTTAAAAATTGTGTCAAAATTTGCAAATTGAAATCATGCTTTTTGTAATAATTATTAGACCGACAGCCGTCATATTGTAGGATAGTTAATAAAAAATCATAGAGAATCCTTGCAATAAAATTTTTCAAGTTTTTAATGATAATTTGAAATTATGATTAGTCATTATCGAATATGTGTATATTGATTCATTCTTACAACATTTCTGTTTATAATTATAACTCAATTTCCTTGTAATTTTTCTTTATTAATCTAAAAAGCATGCTTTAGTAACACGTTGTAAAATGACAAAAACGGCCGCCATTTTTAGTCCATTTCCCAGCCTTAATAATAACTGTAGTGTCTTTGCGTCTTGTCTCGGCCGCTTGCAGCTGCATCATGTCTCTGCAGCGACCATCGAACGAGTACCTCTAAAGTTAAAAGTAAAAAGAAGGTAAAAGAAAAAGATTCGTTTTCATAATCTTTCCCTTTTCTTTGCAAGCAAATCTTCGCCAAAAAGTAAAACGTATACACGCGCGAGTAAGGCATGTAATTTGTCACCGAACAAGTTGCAACTTACAGAGGCAATTCCCATAGTGCATTATTATTGTTATTATAGTAGTATACCCGAGCATGTAAGAGCGTGTTTATACATACAAGCACTTAGAAATTTTGATTTTAGATTTCGTTAAGCTGTGTTGGATATTACTGAGGCCCTTTCTATGGGGCCTCAGTATTGCATTCGTGCAGACGAACAAATTTTCTTACCCCCTTTTTTAAAACTTTTTTTCACGTTTCCGATCATTCCGAGTCCGAAAATGCAAAAAAAAATTGCGTCTGGTCGTCTGTGTGTATGTATTTTGGCACGATAACTCTAGAACGAAATTTCTGATTGACTTGCAGTTTTGATTTTCTTAAATAATTACTTCTAACTTAGAACCCTATTGATTTTCAGAATTTTCGGTTCATCCTAACTACTTTAATATCAATTTTCTTAAAATCAGCATATGCATTTCTCATGTGACTAATTTAACAAATTCCAAGCATTCCTAACGTCTAAAATTTCTAACATTCTTAACATTCCATACATTGCATTCTCCAATGATCTGTCAAACAACAGCTGTTGATTCTAAAGGTGATATTTCTAAGGCGGGTTGCGACCTTCATACTTGCAACCAAAGCCATTTTGGGGGCTATTTTTATTCGAAATTAGTCGCTAAGCCTGCCAATTTATGAAAAATATGTAAGCAGTTTCTGAAAAATGACTTTTTTATGGTGATGCTAACTTAAGCTTACTACTATTTTGCCCCTAGCCACAAAAACAGCTTCATAAAATTTACTGGCTCTCTGTCGCAACTCCATAGAATAATTAACCGGCCATTTTATTTGGCAAAAATCAGAATAATGCTTGGCTGTGCCTGTCAAGTATCAAGATGTCAACTGTGATGTGTAAATGGCTCTTAAATGTCAAATTATTTAAAAATGTTTGTATGCTTCTTTTGATATTTATTGCAAATAATTTGTAGTGTATCTCAATTTAGGCTTTCCATAAATAAAGGTACAGCAAGACGGATAATATAATGTTCTTATACAAAGCACTTTTTTATTATATAAAAGAGAAGTAGGATAAATGCTGGTTTTTTGTAGATAATTTTAATTATACGATTTTGGATTACATTAAGGGGTTGAAGTGCAATATCATATAGTCCACATTGTACCATATCGCAAAATAGATTCAACCAGAGAATTGTAAATAATAACTAGTCATAAATTTCCTCAATTCATAAAATTTAAAAATAAGTATTCTAACTTTGATTGTTAATGACGTAATGTGATCAACCCATTTCAAATTTTAATCAATTATGATACCGAGGTATTTTGTTGTGTTTTTGATTTTAATTATAAAGTTTTCATTTATTTGTATGTTGAAAGAAGGCCTTTGTAAATTATATTGCTCTCTATGGATCTACTTTAACACAAAAATAATTTTGTGGCTATAAGTTGCTATAACCTATAGTCGCAAAACTATTAATAATTTAAACATAGTTTCTTTTGGTTTTGTCTGACTTTTTCTAGGATTTCAAGTCTCTGTTTGTATATTTAAGAGTATAAAAAATTCTGAGTCTTATAAATAATTTAATGGTGTACATTTTCGCAAATTGTTGGCAAGGATGACCAAATTCTATTTTGCTCGTCTCAAAAAGGTATGCGTTGGAAATTCCAAGCTTAGTTGACAAACTATCAAATAGAGATATAAATAATTTTTCTAATTTGAAAATATAAAAGAGAAATTTTTCGCGGGGATATTTTAAATTGCCAAACACCTTTTCTTCAGAGTCGTATGCTTTAAAATGCGTTAGCAAGTTAGAATTGTTAAGTAAATTGCATTCTTCTGAGAAATTTACGCAAATTTCGCAAGAGTGGATATGTAATGATTTTTTGATTAAATAGCCACATAGTTAAATGCATTTTGAGTGGTCATATTTAGCTCCCTGTAGTCACATTCAGAAATCGCTATAGCCCCAACTGATTGGTTTGAAATATATTTAATTTTCATTAAGCGGAGAACTTGTTTTCCTAAGGGAAAAATGAATCCCGGGATTCCTTTCCAGTTTGTGCCCCACTGCCGCTAGTGCCCACGAGCCGCCACTCATGCTGATTAAATCCTTTTGAAGCAATATATAATCTCTAATAATAATTATTAACTATAGAAACTTATATAGACTAGATGTATGTTTTCAGACGCAAATCCTTTTGTTTTAAAGTAAATGTTACTGTTTATGAATTTTGAAGAAGGAAAACCTTTTCCTTTGAAGCAACACCTTTTCCTTTTTCCTTTTATGAAAATGCTTCGATTTCTGCAAGTAAAAGCAAATCCGCTCTTTTTATTAATACGGTATATTCTTTTCCTCAAACTAGACCATTGTTTCCAATAAGCTGCTGAAATATAAACAATAGCCAATATTGGATCTGCAGTTAGCCATTAAACAGTTAAAATAGTAAAGGGTTGTTAAAACCCTTTGACTTAGGATGGCAAAGTGACTATGGTATTTTTAAAGCCCTTTAACTGTTATTGATGACAAAATAACTATCAGGGGTAGGGACCTATTATATATGCCAGTCCTTTATAGTGGTGATCTCGGGTAGAGTCCCGACTTCTCTGGGTCCCTCTGAATGATGTCCGAGTAGAGTCCGGGAAATGGCTGAATAGAGTCCGAAGCTCATCATCTCAGGTAGCCATATAAATAGTAATAAATACAGGTAGCAGAATTATTTAATTTAATTTTTTTTTTTTTTATACTTTTTAAGGAAATATGATAATAAAGTAAACCAGATAGATAAAAAATATATTTATTAATCATACACAGCGCCTTAAAATATTTATAACAAAATAAAAGTGATTTATTTTTTATTTACACAAAATGCAAAATTAGGGTGTTCCGAAAACTTTTTTTACATTTTAAATCGATTCCCAACTACCTTAATAAATTCCAAGTTTGTTATATCCCGATTTTTTAATTGGCATATCTTGTCATCCAAAAATTGTTTGTTTTCTATAGTTTTTGCAGAGTATATTTTTATTTCATTTTGTTGCGCTGTCCTAATCTTTATATATGTATCGCTTTGAAAATCTATTAAAATTGTAATGAATTAAAAAATATGAGGATGTGAATGGTAAAATGACGAATTAAACCGTGAATGAAAACTTTCGCAGGCATTTGTAGTTCTTTTTACACTACTTGTATTTTCAGTCCAAATGTATGGTGGAAATTTGGACGATTCTGTTATATAAGTATCTACAAGATAATCTGCGAATAACGTAAGTTGGGAATTGCTGGGTTGAGAAGCAATCAAATCAATAGCAAAACAATCTCCAACATCTGCTGAATTAAGAAACGGCAAACCAAAACAGTTTCTCAAAAAATTTCCAACTTCTGAATCCTTATCCTTGTATGCAGTAGTAAGGCCAAGTTTGATACCACCAGTTAGTTCTTTATGAAAACGATATTTATATCTATCTAAGACTAGAAGCTCCTTTCCTTTCTCTCTAAGTATACACTTTAATGCACTCATAATTTAATCTAATTCACTTGTCGGTTTGTAAACTAAACTAAAACGGTAATAAAAAAATGACAATTTAATATTTTTATTTTCGGGGATGTAGAAGGGGACCAATCAATATGTAGGTACTTTTCATGTTCACAAACAAATAATAGGTAGTTCTTGAAATATATATTAATAATAGATAATACTAAATATTTAAATTCGTAATCTAGGTAGTTAATCCTTTAATGATTTAATCTGACCCCGGACTCTACTCAGCCATCTAAATTTTTGACCGATATTGTATCAGGTAAAAACGGGACTCTACTCCGTTCTGCCCCTTTATAGGTAACAGTTAAAAGACCACCATTATAATTGGAGACAGACAGTTATTGGGCCATTATTTCCCCAGACCAAATTGTTTATTGAGTGTAATTTTTAATCATACTTCTATTTTCTTTTATTTGAAGTTATACTGTTTAGTGATGTTTTAGTTTATTAATTTTGATTAATAGTTTTTCGTTTATACCTTGAAAAAAAATTTGAAATTTTTATTTATTCTGGATTCTGATACGTAAAATTACACAGTTTTAAAGCATATAGTGTTGTAGGAAGTAGGAAAACCTCGTTAGTATACCAGGAATTGCAAAAATGTCTTTGGGAATTTTTATTTCATACAGTGCGGAAAAAAACCTGAAGAGAAACACAAAATTTTTACTTTTTTAATCTCCCTAAAAAGGCCATTATATTATTTTTATAACAAAACTATATAGTACATGGGCCGAAATTAATTTCAATAAAGAAATTAACAATAATTTTTTTCCATGTTACTGTTTACTGTAAACACTTTTTGGGGTACCTTGTACATTGTAAGCAACTAATTAATTTACTTACTTATTACATTTGAATTGTTTTCCAAGTAAAAACGGATATTATTTTTATATATCTATATAAATAGAGCAAATCCATGCTCTATTATACATTGGAATCTGTTATGTACTTACCTAAATAATATTCAAAATTTACGCACTAGACATTACTAACAGCACATAATTTCTTACCGACACTGTATGATTAAATTCCAATGTTCGATTATGCATTTTTGAAAGTCTACCCACGCGTTAAACCTCAGATTATGCCAGATCAAAATATCTGGACCATAGCTCATATGTTGCACGCCATTTTTACTGTATTATCCAGTAAAATCAATAACTACTTCGAATGAGAAAAGAAATCTCTTTATTTTGAGTTAAATAATAATATTTAATTAATCATTTAGTATTAGTTGTTGTATCAACATAAACAATAATATGCGTAATTGTTATCTCTAATTTACATACCTATTAAAATTTGAAAAGTTCTCCTGGGAATTATTTAAATTTTTTCTTATTACAGTGAGCTAATAGTAAACCAGTTAAATTCCTATAATACTTCATAGATGGCTCTATAGAAATCTGTAATTTATCAGATTAATAAAAAAAATTCGTTATTATGAAACAAGCTTAGACTATTATAATCTATTTATATTAAAGAATATGTTTAAAAACGACAAGACAAAAAATATAAATAAGTGCAGTAATTTTTAAATATAGGCAACACATTTTACTAAATAAATTATAATTGACTACTTTTAATATTTTTCCGCTTTTAGTCGAATTAGTTACGTGTGAATACCAATTTAAAATGTTTGCTTTTTAATTTGTGGCACAATAGTATTCAAGTTTTCATTATATTGTTTTTAATAAATAAATTATTAAATAAAACCCACATATATTATGAAAATAGAAATATCATCGCCATCTACTCGACTAGAGCCAAAACGTGAGTGTATAAAATCAATTATTTCTGTACTACTAAAACCACACCTTGGTTTCGAAACTAAAAGATGTCACTACTAGTAAACATATAATATGTTGACATTTTTTATCATATATAAGCACAAAAACATTCATTTTATTTATTAGCAATTTATTTTTCTAAACGAGAATTAAATTTATTATTTCCATAGATTTATCTGTGTAATGTAGGAGAGATTGGGGTAAATTAAAAATAGGAGTAGTAAATAAAAATAATTTGTTAAGGCCATGGGCGAAGTTAGGGGAGGGCTTGTGGAAGCTAAGCCCCTCAAAATTCAAATTAGCCCCTCCAAAAATAATTCGAATATTTATCACACATCCACCCACATATTTCAGAACAGAAATAAAAAAACAAAAACAATCGTCTCATTTAATTAATTCTGCAATTTCACATTTAATTTTACGGTTCAGACTTGAAATTTTACCAAATTGACCCATACATGATCATCTTTTGGTCCAGGGTTACCAGGTTTTTGAAATAAATGACGGACAGATAGGGGATTTTAGGGGAAATAGGGGGAAGTAAAAACAACTGTCTATTTTCATTTTTTATTTTCATTTTTTTAATCAAAATTACTTGTTTTGTAAAAAATCCGTACCTACCTAATTTTTGGTAAAGATAGACTGATGTGTTTTTACAAATAATAAGGTGAAACTGTTTGTGACTTTGGATTTCGATTTGCGATTTCACGATTTTCTAACTTTACATTTCCACCAACGGCCTTATCCCTCCCAGACAACACACCAAATCCCAAAGATATCCACAGAATATCTTTTGTGGATATCCAATATATCCACAGGATATCAGAAATATTCCGTGGATCTAATATGGATATCCAAATGTCCGTCTATATCCAGAATATAGAAGATATATGAATATCCAGCAAAATATCTAATGAGTATCTTTCAGACAATACAAAAAATCCCAGAGATATCCAACCAAATGTCCGTCTATATCCCAGGATATAGAATTCAGATATTCAGCAAAATATTTTATAGGTATCTTTAGTAGACATTCATAAGTAACCAAATGAATGATAACGTCGAAAGAAAATAGAGATAAAAAATATTTCCAACAATCTGTCTTTGAGTTTGCCCACTAAGGAAAAAGTCATCCTTATTAGGACTCTTCAGCAATAAATGGAAATTCTCGACTCCAGTCTCTAATAGAGTCTTAATGCGAAAAAATATTCGATCAACTCAATTATGGCGGGTTGAGCATGAGTAGATACGAAAGTGGTATCGCCATCTATACTTAGGAAGCAAAATCAAAAATTACATCTAGTAGTTATCCACGATGGTTTGCGTCCGCGCTAAGACTTTGATATATGTGGATGTCCATGGGATATTGAATACACCTTAAAAAAAATAATTTTAAATATCTGAACGGTACTATTAGCCACAATGGCGAGCACAATGGCGTAATTTTTTAATAATTTGCTATATAATTACTATTATTTATGGACATTTGCATGTCTATAAATTACATTTTATGGATATAAAATAGATATCCACCATGGACTGGACATTCAGTGGATATTGGGATGTTCAGTAGATATCCAAAGGATTTGGTGTGCTGTCTGGGCTAGAGGTAGGAGCGAGCGAATCGAGGGCGCCCTTTTTACACCTACACCATAAGAGCCAGCTGTGCGCGTCCTACCAACAGGCTTACCACTAGATTTAAGAGCGAGCGAAGCGAGGGCCCTTTTCACACCTTTACCATAATAATCAGCTAAGCTGTCCCACCAACGGTCTTATCACTAAAGGAAGGATCGAACAAAGCGAGCGCGCACGGCCAACGTTTTGTTCGCGCGCGCGAATTTTGAGAGGTCGGTCGTGCGCGCCCTTTTTACACCTACCCAGATAACACACGACGTCCATTGGACGTCCATATTTTGTCCAAATAATGTCCTGGATGTCCATGAACTTTATATGGATGTTTTTCTGTTATCCAATGGATATACCCATTCATACGTCCAATGGATGTCCAATAAATGTCCATGATGGACACTATAAAAATGACTAGCTTATAATAAATTATTATAATTCTTCTTGTATAATTTAATTATTTACAACGTTTTAATTAAAATAAATCAATTAATTTTCCTCTTCTAACGCCTGTGTTGACAAGATAAAAAAGTAAAAGGCCATTCAGACCAGAATCGAAAAAGAAGAGAAGAATGAGGTTAATAAGAAAACATTCCACATGTAGCCGATAGATAATGTTTATCTGGTAAGAAAATAAGTATAATTAACATTAAATTATTTAAAAATCCAAACATTAAGAAGCAAATCGTTTGTTTTAAACTAATATAACCTATTAATTATGATTTAAACTTTTATATTTTCGATTTACATTCAAAGAATCCCTTTCTTTTAGACCTTTCTTCAAACGATTTACCTATCTATTTAAGAAAATGGCTTTACTAAAAGCTAACTAATATGCTGCAAATTCGAGATGATGTCAACACAATTATTATTGTAACTAAGAGGTGAGAAAACTTTCAAAGGAGAAGAAAAAAATTCAAGTTTCTATTTGTATGGATGAGACGTTAGCAGAAGAGGCTATTTAGAAGATACAAATATTTTTAAAGAAGCTGTTTTACTTTTATTAAATAAAATACAATCGTTTTGTAAAGTTTAAGAAATATTGCATTGAAAGTGGTTTCAGAAGTTATTTCTCTTTAATGTTCACAAATACATATTTTTATTGCAATTTTAGATTCAGCAGTTACCAAAACCAGGGACAAGGACATGACAAACTTATGAAAAGATGTTTTGTTTCCATAATTTCTAATATCCTCTCAAATGAATTCGCATAATATGATGGTATGAGGTAAAGTACATTAGTCAATGCATATTTTCATATTAGTTAATAACATTTTATCTAAAAGTTTTACATTTTTAACTATCAGTTTTGTCTGATCAGGCGTGTTAAATGATTGATTTAAGACTCAATATTCGTATAAAATGTAGTCTTTTTTTTAGCTGCTGCTGAGAGTGATAATGGTGCTGCTTAGAAAGTAAGCGAAATAGCCTTAAGAAAATGGCTGAGAAGGTCAACAGAAAGGAGTGCCTATAAAACTAATACATGCTTGATATTATTTATGACAATAAAAATAAGTCCATAGTTGCAATTATTTTATTTCACATTAATATAGGTGGTGATGTCCGTCAGATGTCCACAAATTGTCCAAAAGCAATACAAAAAGAGTCCATATATGGACCTTTCATGGAGTCCAAATGGACGTCCAGGAGTGGGACATTTGTATAGTCCAGTGGATGTCCATTGGATGTCCTTCGGTAAAATGCTGGACGTCCTTTGGACAGCCGATATGTCCATGAATGGACTTCCGATGGACATCCAATGGATTGACTTGTGCTGTCTGGGTATACAATAAGAGTCACCTACGCTTGTCCCAACAACGGCCTCACTACTAGAGGAAGGAGCGAACGTAGCGAGCGCGCCCTTTTTACATCTACACCATATCAGCTACGCTCGTCCCAACAATGGCCTTACTACTAGAAGAAGGAGCAAGCGCGCCCGGCCGAAGTTTCGAAATTCGCGCGACGTCAGCTGGGCGCGCCCTTCTTACACCTACACCATAAGAACTACGCTTGTCCCACCAACGGTCTTTTCACAACTCATTGACTTCACCCGCTGTATTCTGTAGTGGTTAGGACGAGAATGGGACCACAATATATCCCCCATAGTAATGTTACTGGGATTCAAGAAATGGCTTTGAGTTACGCTGCGGCCAAACACAGTTCTCATGGCGCTAGTATCGTTATTGATTTTTGACATCGGCACGTTCATTGGTTGACGACGAATTCAAAACAATCTGATCGGAGCGTTACTCACTCCCACTCCTTCTCTTTGTTTAGATACTTATAAAAGAAAGAGATACCAGTTAATAATTCCTATTTCGAATCATCTTTCATTCTTTAGCGTTGAGTTTTTATAAGTGAAGCGTGAAGTGTCAGTGTTGACAAGTGATAATTTTTTGATTTTTTCTTCTACGAAATTTAATATTAATTTTGTTTCAGCGATATTTATTGTGATTTGTGTTGTTGTATTTAGTGCTTTCTTATTTAATATGGGAAACAAAACGTACAACAAACTCAGAAAAAGAGGAATCAAGGAGGGACTGCTATCTATGCCTGTCATCCAAGGGTCTGCGCCCTAGATAATACTTTTCCAGTGGGAAAAGCCTTTAAAATTCAAGTATAACAATTTTATGTTTCCGTTTTCCCTTCTTTTAATGTAGGTGCCAATTTTGAGGTAAGTTTGTAATAATTTTTCATATTTTTTCAGTTAATACCTACCCTCTTAATATTATAATTTAACTATGATCTTATGCTTTCCTATGGACACGATTCAAGGAGGGAGTCCTATGGCTGTCATCCAAGCCCTAGATAATAGTTTTCCAGTTGCAACAGCCTTTAAAATTCAAGTATAATAATTTACTTTTTTCGAAGTAGATGTCCATTTAAACTAAATTTTTTTATTTCACTTATTGATTTTAGCATTTATATACAGTATCGGCTAATGAACACTTTCCAATACGCTTGGCTAGAATCGAAAAGAAAACTAAAGAGTTAGCGCATTAGTTCGATCAGGAAAGGAATAATATGAATGTTGCCTTGTGTGCTGTGTAATATGAACAGGCACACGGTGTGATGCATCCCCACGTAGCCGGCTGGCTGCGTTCATAGTATTCTATTCCTTCTCCCACTAATGCTAACTCTTTGTAGTTTTTACTTGGACATTAGCAAAACGTATTGTACAACATTCGATAGCTGTCACTGTATTATCACAAACATCTCTTAATAACTAAATGATTTCATTTAATAGTTTCTTTTTTTTTTCAGTAAAATGGATATGGCTAGAGTTATCTTCGTCTTTAAAATATATTAAATAAGTTTTATAATTTTTCAACTAAAATACTTTATACAATTTTTTGTTTTTTTTTTACCAGAGCCAGTTTTTTTTCAGATCTAACCTCTATAGGTAAAAAATAAGTGATTTAGGTAAAATTGAAAAGTATATTACATGTTCTTTTAAATGTGTTGTTAATCCAAATGCTGCTCTTATTGTAATAGCTAATAATAAAAGAATTAGTATTATTTTTAGCTATCAAAATAAAAATAGCGCCTGGATTTACAGCTCGTTTAATCGAACATGCAATATACTTCTCAATAATTATTGCCGAATGAATATATTTAAAAATTCCCGCCATTCCGCGGCTGAAAATTTACAATTTTGGCGGGAAATTTAAATTTCGCCTTTAAATTATATTTGAATTTACCGCCATATCGAGTTAGTTGAGCGGCCAGACACAGACGCATTCTTGCGCTGCAAACTTAGTACCAACTCTTTAACAAGTGAGATGCACTACTATAGGGGATATATTGTGAATGGGACGAGCGTAACTTGCTTTTATGATGTAGGTGGGAAAATGGAGCCTTCTTTTCTGTAGCGGTTAGGACGTGGGTGGGACGAGCGTAGCATGCTCTCATGGTGTAAATGTAAAAAGGACGAGCGTGAATTTCAAAACGTTGGCCAAGCGCGTTCTCTTCCAAGGTAGTTGGGATGTAGAAAGACGAGCGCGTTTTTTGTGTCAGATAACTTTTTTATTTTTTGAATTCTAATAGATTTACAAAAAGCGTTTTAAATAAAATTTTTATTAAAAAAATTAAGTTATATCGGTATAAGTCAGTTAGAAATATACTAGGCGCATTATTACTCCAAAGTAACGCAAGGATATATTTTTTTAATAGTACACCCTGTATTCGAGCTAATAAAATTAGCACAATGCAGTTTTAATGGTTTTATTTTAAGTTTAATATACAGTACCTACGTAAAAATATATTTTTGCTTGATTTTGAAATAATGGCCAACCCAGTATATCTCCTATTAACTTATACTGATAACTTGAATAATTTTATAAAATTTATTCAAAACTTTTTGTGAACCTATCAGAAATTTAATTTTATTAGTAAGTTGCATTAACTTTTATACACTTTGTATATAAATTTCGACTTCTAACTATCTTATAACTAGCATGTCAAATTTCTCAAATATGTGTTATTAAAGAAATATTTTTAGAAAACATGGCGGCAGTATTCAAATTTATTATCTATTTTCTATTTTACTTACTCCTGAAATAATTTTGGGATGTATGTATTTTTTTCTCTGGTTAAAAAGAGGTTTTGAATATCTGAAATACCTTTTAGTTTAAAATTAAATAGACTAAAAAAAGGTGTATTGTATCGATGTATATTTTAATTGAGTTCCGGCTGAACCGTTAAAAGATCCAGGGGGTGACGTCACGTCACGGCTGACTCAACAGAAATTGAACGAATTCAGGTATCCTCTTTAACTGTTAAAGGCGTTGGTTGACAATGCATAATAAGATAAATTTCATATTTCAAAAAGAGTTTAAAAACTTCTGGATTACACAAAGTAATTAAGTTTAAAAGTTTTCGAAAAGATTTTAGAAATAATGTAATATTAATATTTAGTCAATATGTACTACAATTCAATCAAAATGAATGTATAAATCGCCGGATATGGCTGGAAATTAAATGTAAAAGAGTTTTTTAGGAAACTAAATAAATTAATAATTTGTATGGAATTGACACTCGATTGCCGTACGTTACCATCGATAGTGTTATCGATTGTCCGATATTTTATCAAATACAGACACTTAAAAAATTGCCATCATGACTATAGATAATAATAGGTTTTTAAGAAAATTGAGGTTATATAAAAAAAATTTTGGTTATTTTGGTTTTGCCTCAGTTAAATTGATCAAAAATAGTAAGTAGTATCATTTGCATTAAAAATATAGTAAAAATAAAGAAAATTGTTGTGTTTGTATTGTTTACAGTCACCATAAAACTGTATTAAAAAATAATTCTTATTCAAACGTCAATCAAATACTGTTTGCTTTATGTCACGATACGTCATGCGCGGAAAGTTCGAAATTCGGTCAAATTAGTAGCATACCGGTGTGTATCGTGGTTAATTATAAAAATTTTATTTAACACTAAAACGTTGCCGCATATACACATATACTGAATAATAAAAATTAAGGCTTTTCATATTATATTAGGTGACTAGCCCCCAGATCTGATGACATAACTTCACCCTTGGTTAAGGTTAAAATATGTTTATTTAAATACACAGTCGATTTAATTATTTAATAACAATAAAATAATTGTTAAAAAAAGGTTTTACTGGTTAATTTTATGTTTAAAGGTTTTCTGATACTTATTATCGACGATACTATCGCACAGAATTTTTATATTTACATATCAACAGTCTCAGACTCATAAAAATCCAGTTTAAAATTAGTCAGAGATCCGTACAATTGATGGTCCACAATCCAAGGATCAAAAATGGCGCGCTCTTTGGGAATCTTTTCCAAACTGTCAATCCTTTTGGATTGTTTCTTTTCTTGTTTAGTCGTCTTCTCTTCTACTTTCGTTGTAACGGTTTTCACCCTGTTTTGAACCGGTGGTTCTATTTTCTTGTCTGGTTTGGAATTCAAGAGTCTTTCGTATTCTATATAGAGAGGTAAACTGGACATTGCCGAATGAGTAATGTCTGTCTGTTACAAATTGATTTAAAAAATTAATATTGAGGTTGACGTTCTTGATTCTGAAATTATAACGCTTCTTCGTTTTCTTACTTTTGGCCTGCATTCTAATGCATCTGTCAGCAAATTTATAAAAAAGGAACATATTTCAAGCAAGACTTTTCTTTTTTCTCTTCCATTTTATATTCTATACAGCATTGTTCTTGTTATTATAATACAATATAACTCGAAACAAATAAGAGCGAATTATTTATTTAAACGTAAAAGAGTTCCTATCAACAACTTATCCTACAATGTTTCGTGTCTGAGATACAAGATCATCATCCTCAACAGATTAATATCATATTTAAATAGGCTTCAGGTTCTCAGTATTAACCAACGTTCTTTTAGATTTTTTAGAACATAGTTATTATGTTCCCAACTTTTTTCGTCCTAGTGCCCACTCAAAAATTTCTCAGATTCTGCAAATATCCTAGGCGTATTGAAAATACCGAACAAAACTTCCATGAATTTTAAAGAGATTACTCCTACATAAACATAATCAGTAATTTGATTGGAGCACCAGTCACCAGTGATATATTTACAAATTTATTTTGGAGAGAGGCTCAGACTGTTCTGAGGGTCATAAAGTGTCGCAGGGTAATAATTTTTGGGGTACTATACGTTTTAGTTTGTTATATCTTCAAGTAAAATAAATAAAAAGTATTTTGACTAGGATTTCTGGAGCGCCCAGGCCCCCGTCCCGGAGCCCCACCTCCTACCTCTCCGTTAGTTAGTACACCATTGGCCAGTCACGATAATCTTTATAAAATACGCATTATTACTACTACTTTTCACACAGTAGTCTGTGAAGGAGTATTATAGGTTTACTTTCGAAAAACGAAAATTTTTAATTTTGATCCAAATTTAAAAATTTTTGTACCAAAATCCTTCTCAACAAATTTTCCGTCTGTCCATCCGTCCGTATAGAATGAATGATTAATACTGGTTTCCTATCAGTAAGTCACAAAATTGCATTGCAGTCACATTCAATAATCAAAGGCAGAAATCTAGTCCGTGTTGAACATTTAAGATTAAAGGGATATTGAGGAACATCGTGTAAAATGATAATTTATTGTTTATTTAAAACCTTTTAAGTTTCTGGTGTTTACCATTTTCAGTCTTATTGTTATTATTATAAAAATAAAGATAATTTTTGTTCTTATTGAACAGCTATTCATTTATTTCTTTGATTTAATTTCCAGTTTGCTACTCAAAATTTTTATAATTTACACTGTTTTTTTTTTTGCTAGTATTTTCACAATTTATAACAGCAACTCCAGTTGCTTATTGTATTGTTTTTACCTACCTAAAAAAAAGTGAAATTGTTTTGGCAATTAGTGTTGCCTACCTATTAGAAACCATTGTAGTTCTAAAGGCATACCTGCGCACAATTTCTAAATGTTAAAGGCAGTAGCGACTTGAATTCGAACGTGAAAGCAATAGATTACGGTCTTACAATTAATATTCTTTCGATATTTCTTTTGCCGATTTCGGGTGTTAATAATAACCACCTTCCTCTCTATCCCTTCTATTTTCCCTCCATAGGTGGTGAAACCCTAATATTTGAAAACGAACCAGCATCTACCGGTAAGTTTTTTATCATTCATTCCGGTTGTGTACATTTTTTATACGACAGAAATGTATACGTGTATTTGATACGCCAAAATTACAAAATATCGCCTTAAAGTTTTCGAATTATCCACAGCTTGCGCTAGTATCGCTTTTGCTTTCCCTGCCATGACTTCGCACTAAGCGAATAATATTTTTTATATTTTTGCTTTTTTTAATTGAGTTATGTCTGAGCGTTTTCTTCTTAATTGAATATCGATGTAAACAAAATAAATGGATTGAATCACCGTATAATTATTGATTAAAATTCGTTCACTCATTTCTAATTTTATTTTTTTTTTCTAGGTAAGTCATCTCAGAATTTTCATCAATATAGTAAGTAGCAAAATTGAGTTGCTTTTCTATTTATGTGTTTAACCTTTTAAGTCTACGTCCTATGTATAGGGTTGGTCAAAATGGTGGAAAAATCAGATTTATAGCATTATTGGACAAAAATAAAAAACTGCTTGGATGTTTTTGAAATTCGAATATTTTTTATGACATCATTATTAGAAAAAACAATAAAACATATACAATGAAACATCACTGTATCCAATCCTGCCACTCTCAATGAATACTCTGCTAACTTTGTTCTCAGCTAGTAAAACCCGCGTATTTTTTTAAAATATCATTTTTTCCAACAGTTTTATCATTGTATAAATATATATAGTAGGTCAACGCCTATGTAAATAAAGTTTGATTATAATATCTCCATCACATAGCGGTTCCAAGCGGACAGTAGCTAAGTTAAGAGAGGTCGGAGGCAGAAGATAGTTTTCTAGACGCCGCGCCAGAGAGAGAAGTTACGATTGTTTGATCATTGTGCAACGTAATCGCTGTGTTGTCATTTTACGAATTTTTGGATGGTACATCAACGGTACATCGTCTCTAGTTTAACAAAAGTGGCAACTGTCGCAGAATAGTTGACCAGCCTATAATTGGGATATATTAGTTGCTTACATGGCCTTTAAATGGATGGGCTAGCATTATGCAATTTTCTAGTTTTGGTGTGAATTTAAGTTATTTTACGCAGTTTACCTAGAACTGTTCTAGGCGATAGTTGAGAGAACCCACGCTACTCTGTGTAATTTTTGCGACTGACAGCTGTCAAAACAAACTATTTTTCTTTGGATCGAAGTATTTTTCTACGCCAGTGTAAGTAAACTCCCATAAACCAGGGAAGAGGTCAATGACCGAGCCCAAAGGGGCACTTCAAGCAGCCTTGCACGGCTTTGAGACAACATACTCCAAACGCCTCAAAACTAGGTTTAATACCGAAGCATTAAAGAAAGTTACGACCACCACAACGTTTAAATCACCCAGAACCGGCAAAACCAAGCTAAGGACTCAATTTGAGAATACAACTGTGAGTACAAAACAGCATAATCTAACACAAGCTAATCCTGGGGTCAACTGTGCTGTGCAGGAGGCCCCCCCGGCAAAAATTCTGGAGGTTCGACCTTCAGACGACCGCCAAAGTGTTGGTGAGGCGGCAGAAACGCCGGCTAACAAGTCTGAAGTCGAAACAGCACGTAAGCCATCGGTGGCAGGCTCTGATGAGTCGTTAGAGTACCTGGATAGCCAAGAGGAAAACTCAGAAGAAAGTCACGTGAAAAAATACGATGACACGGTCCAGAAATTGATTGACGAACTGGAAAAATCAGACGATTCCATTCAATCAACAAACACAATAGACAGCCAAGAAAGCATGGACGTTACGATGGTTGAAACAGATAAAAAAGAACCAGGCGAAAAGTCCCCAGATAAGTTTGTGTCATCATACGTTACCGATGCCACGGGTATTCAATACAAAACCCTAAGTCTACCCCCGAACGTAATGACTAACCTCCTGGACTTCAACACAAATAACTATAGTGGACACACTAACACAAGCTCCCTCTCTCAAACTGGAGGTGAGGAAAATGCCCAAGGCGGAGGTGAACTGAGTAGCTTCCAATTTGGGTACAATCCCTCACCCCCAGTTCCCATACTTGGCACTCAAATAGATCTGAGTACAGTAGAGCTCAAAAACACAGGAGCAATAAACAAAAAATACCCTGCAAATGATCCTAGAATCAGAAAAACAGGTATGCCAGGTAGAATTGCTGACAATATACTCGGTTATGAATCCAGCATGACCTCAGAGGACGAAAAGAGATTCCAGGATAATCATGAAAGGTTACCTCATTCCCCGAATAGCCGTTTTGAGAATAGAACGCCAATAGAAAGAGCTAGGTATGAGCAAGAGCTCAGAGATATAGAAGCGGCTAAGAAAGCCAGCATAGATGAACCATTCATCGCTCCAAAGAAATTCTCCTCTAATTTTGAGAAATTAATAAAACAAAAAACAAAACAAACAATTACACCCACTAACAATAAATTCCAGCCGTTAACAGATGAATCTGAAGCAGATACGGACGAGGATGAAATTGACAGAATTGTCAAAAAGAGGAAAAAGGGTGCAAAATATAGACCCCTAGACATGGAGAACTTAAATACAAATTCTAACACAAATAATCCACAGAATAATGCAACAGCACAGGTACTACCAAACAAAAATGTAAATGTAAATAACAAGAAAAACATGGGTAATACACAAAGCAAACCAACAAAAAAAACGATGCCCCCCATCGTCATTGATGGAAAGACGAAAAACCAATCGTCCCTTATCCACGACCTCAAACAACAAGTTAAAGGTGATTTCAGTGTAAAGCACACAAATGCCACTACGATTATCTTCGTTGATGATAAGGAAGATCACAGCAGAGTGTTGAACAACATAAAGAGTGATAAAATCCCATACCACACGTACACCGCCAACGAAGACAAATCGCACGCATTTGTGTTGCGCGGGTTAGCAGATGGCACAAAGATTGAGCAAATTGAAATTGAACTCGAAGAAGAACATGAAATCAAAGCACGTTCGATATACCAGATGAAAACCAAGGACAGGCCCCTATTTCTGGTAGTGACCGATCCCGCGATAACCCTAGACTATCTCAACAAGAATGTACGAAGGGTTCTGTACACAAGGGTTACGTGGGAACTGCGCAAGTCAATGAAGGCAATTATTCAATGTCACAACTGCCAGCAATGGGGGCACGCCACTTCCAATTGCGGCAGACCGTCCAAGTGTGTGAAATGTGCGGGTGATCACCACACCCGAACCTGTGCTAAAACTCGAGATACGCCAGCAATTTGCGTAAACTGTGGGGGTGATCACCCGGCAAATTATTCGAAATGCGAGGCCTACCTGACAAAACTCGAAAGACTCGAAGAGAGAAAGCCAAAACCCAGGCAGAAATATGTCCCCGCCCCCAAACCGGCCATTAACCAATGGGAGGCCAGGAAACAGACTAGAGACCAAACTAACGATTTCCCGGCCCTGCCCACAATGAAATCAGAAGCAAACCAAGCAAAGAAGACGAATGTTGAAAGACCAAGGCAAACCACCCCTAATCCTAACATGGATGATTTTTCGGCACTAAACCACGAATTTCAAACGTTAAACAGGTTAGTCAATATTGGTGAGCTTACAAGGGCGATCAGAGCACTAAACGCCAAACTTATAAATTGTACATCGGGTCAACAAATCATTGAGACATATAACGCGTTTATGAGTAACGTAGACAACACATTCAATATTAGGAACTGAATTCAATTCTAGGAACAAACATAAACTTAAAATTTGCTTTTACAATGCAAATGGGATGCGCAACAGAACACCTCTTGTTCGAAATTTCATTCATAAACATAATTTTGACATCGTACTTATTACAGAAACTCATTACAAACAAACAGACAAAATTAAAATACACGGGTACGACATCATCAGACATGACAGACCGGGTCAGTCATGGGGTGGAGTAGCTTTCTGTATTAAATCTGATATTACTTATGAACATTTAATCAACATTAGCATTTCGCAAGAACATCTTAGGGTTAAAATCAATAATATTATTTTTGTCGGGGTATACAACCCCCCTAACCATCCTTTTACTAAGCAGGAACTCAATACAGTCATGTCATCAGGGAATAGAGTCCTGTTACTGGGTGATCTTAATTGTAAGCACCCTCATTGGGATTCCAATTGTATCAGACCGAATAAAAATGGTAAAAACTTGGACGAATTCGCCGACGCTAATGACATCATAATACACTACCCAGAAGACCCCACCCACTTCCCTTCCGCTCCTGGACATACCCCCTCCACTATTGATATTGCGGCTGCCAAAAACATACCGAACGTGGAGAATACTAGGACAATTAAAACACTTACCTCTGATCACGATCCTGTGTACTTGGAGATAGGCACAACGCGTATGATACCAAGGACACAGGGTCGTTATTATGACTACAAAACAACGGACTGGACAAAATACAGGAAAATACTAGACGAAAACATCGACATTAACAACGACATAATCGATAGGCATACTCTTGAGGAAGAAGTCACTCATCTGACAGAGGCAATAATTAAAGCCAGAAATAGTTCTACTAAATTAGTCACTCTTCAGCCACAAAAAGATGATCTTCCTCAAGAGATCCTTGACCTCATAACTAACAAAAACTATATACGTAGACGTTGGCAGACGCACCGACAAGCCGCCGACAGGGTCATGTTTCAAGAACTGGGTAAAGCCATCAATAGAGAAATCATAGAATTCAGAAACCTAAAATGGCGCAGGACCCTGGAGGCGATCAATACAAAAGACAATTCAGTGTGGAAAATTGTGAGGCGGTATAAGAAACCGTTCTCGCAGCTTCCCACACTGAAACACAATAACAACTCGTACACGACAGACGGACAAAAAACCACAGCGTTCGGTGAATTTTTCCAAGGTAATTTCATAAATAATCAGATAAATAACACTGAACAAGAAGAGATATCTAGATTAGTAGAAGATATCAGGCAAATGCCAACACAACAAGTCCCTCCCACCTCTCTCACAACACCTAGGGAAATTATAGATATTATTAAAAAGTCACCCAGTAAAAGGGCTCCAGGACCGGATGAAATACACAACAAATTATTAAAAAATTTGTCAAAAAAAGCGTGTGTACAAATCCATTATTTAATAAATGCCATTATCAAACTTCAGTGGTATCCGGATGCATTTAAAGTTGCAAATGTAGTCCCGATACATAAGCAGGGTAAGAGCAGATTCGATATAGAGAGTTACCGCCCCATATCTCTCCTAAATGGCTTAGCCAAAATTACAGATCGTGTCCTGCTCACGAGGTTACATACATACGAACAAGACACCACGATAATTCCGGCGGAACAGTACGGTTTCAAAGCTGGCCACAGCACGATTGCACAAATAATAAGAATTGCTCAACATGCAAAAGATGCTTTCAATCGTAATGACCAAACAGTATTAGTCGCAATCGATGCTGCAAAGGCGTTTGACACCGTCTGGACTGACGGTTTAATCCACAAAATGTTTATGAATGATTACCCTGTTTTCATTGTAAAAACAATCCAAACATACCTACAGGACCGTAAATTCTACGTTAAAATCAACAATACGCGTAGTGGACCATACACAGCGCAAGCGGGAGTACCACAAGGTTCGGTACTTGCGCCGCATCTGTATAGCATTATGACTCATGATTTTCCCATGGGACAGAATGGTATACAGACGGCCTTGTACGCCGACGACACTTGTGTTTATAAATCATCACACCTAGCCGAGATTGCCACCAGGAGACTGGACATTCATGTAAATAGAACGTTAGTCCCCTATTTTCAAGCCAATAAAATAAACATAAATGCCAACAAGACTGAAAGTCTAATACTAACGCATCGTATAACAGACAAAATTATCACAAAACTTAAGGTACAAAATCAACCTATAGATACAAAAAATGAAATGCGTTATTTAGGTTTCATATTGGATAGGAGACTGACGTTCAGAAATCATATAGCCGATAGACTTATTAAATCCACCATTGCTTTTAAATCATTATACCCGATGTTGCATCGAAGAAGCGGTGTAACCTCGGAAAATAAGCTTCTAATATACAAACAGGTACTTCGGCCTATACTTTTATATGGATGTCCAGTTTACTGTTCAATGGCGAACATTCACTTCAAGAGGCTACAAACCTTTCAAAACAAGTGTCTTCGACTGGCCTTGGGATACGGCCGTTATGCGCGAATACACGATATGCATGTGCAAGCATCCCTGGAGACTGTCAAAGACCATGTGATCCGACTTTCAGAGGGATTTTATGATAAATGCCTGCCCCCAGAGCTGAAAAATCACATACAAACAATTCATCAAGGTGATGGCATAGACAGAATTCATGGATGCCTGCATAAGGCACTATCCATTTACAGACGGGATCAAAATTAAAGTCAAAACAAAAGACATACATCCTCCATAGCAGCGCAAACCCCACTGAATACTCAAATTACAACGTCGACTAGTTAGCAACTTTGGTCGGACGGACGACTGCACGGTGACGTCACGGCTCGATTCGAAATTCTCGTGGTCAGTTTACCTAGTGCTTTGACTAGGAGCGTTTGTATTCTCAACATAGAATAATTTATTTCTCGTGTGTTTGACAGCTGTCAATTAAAATCTGTAATTTTCTAAAGGTTTATACCATACGCCAGAGTAAGTTCCCAATCCCTTTAAGGGAGGTGGTGCATGTCAGAGCCCAATAGGGCCCCCAAAAACTCAAATGTCGGATTCGAAACTGAATACACCAAAAGATTGAAAGACAGATGCCGGCCAGACTATAAAAAACTAAGCAAGTTTGCCAATCTATCATCCCCATATAATATCAAAAAGGCCAAAGTAAAGATACATCCGGTTCTAAACGTAAGTAGATATTCAATTCCACTAACGGGCACTAACCCTGGGGTCAATCACCTGAAACAGGGGGAACCGCTGTTCGAAAATCTTTTAAAACGACCTTCAAACGACCCTGAAGACTCTAAAAAAGCAGCAGAATCTATCGGTGTTGCTACCCAAGAGGCCCCTCCTTCACAATCTAAAGAAGATCTTGAAAGAATACTCACTGAAGGTGACTCGGACGACCTAGAGTTCCATGACTCCTCGGACGCGAACATGGACAGTCAGGACGATAGTAGTGGTAATACCACAGTTAAAACAGTGGATGATGACCCAAATCCCAAAACAACAAACCCTGCAGGAGTAAAACCTAAATATAAAACCCTTCCACTACCCCCTAATGTTATTGGCAGACTTTTAGACTTTGGAACTAATAACCTCCAAACAGAATCTAATTCAATCAAAGGTACAGACCTCCCAACAGTTGAAATATTCACTGACAAAAATGATAATGGTAGTGTGGAGAATGCTCAGGCTCGGGGTGGATCGAGTAACTTCAGGTCTGAGTATGAAAACACACTACCATCCCAACAGGAAGCAAACCTATCACAAATAGCTGAGAATATTTTTAAAGAAACAGTAACAACCTCTGAAGATGATAACCCACTAGTTCCTAAATCCCAGACAACGGATGAACAACTCCCCTCACTCCCCAAATAGTGTGTTCATGCTCAGAAAAGAGGGCCAACCGATAACTCCTGAAGAAGAAACCAACATGGAAATAGATCACAATAAAGAAGATAAAAATGATACCCCATTCACTAATCCAAGAAGATTCAGTTCAAATTTCCAGAGGCTGATAAGAGAAAAAACAAAAAAATCACTTACTCCTACAAAAAATCGCTTTGAGCCACTCACAGATGATTCAGACTCCGATATAGGGGATGACGAAATCGGAAAAATCGTGAAAAAACGAAAAAAAGGGCCCATCACTAAAGATACAAACATCATCAAGAGACTTGAAAGTGTAAACAGTACAAATGCTGAAGAAAACCAGCCCAACAACGCAGCTAGTGATAAAACGAAAAAACCGAAAGCCAGTGACAACAAGCAAACCAAAACTAGGAGCTCTATGCCTCCTATTGTGATCGATGGAAAAACTACGAATCAGCAAAATCTCATCCAAGATATTAAATCCCTCGCGAAAGGTAGTTTTAGTGTCAAGCACACAAACTATACAACCATCCTGTTCATAGACGAGAAAGAGGATCACGAGAAAGTTTTGGCAAACATTAAAATGGACAAAATGCCGTATCATACATACACTAAAAATGATGAAAAATCGCATGCTTTTGTCCTAAGGGGACTGGCTGAGGGCACCAAAACAAGTCAGATAGAAGAAGACATGGAAGAACAATATGAAATAAAAACGCGTGCTATTTATCAAATGAAAACTAAGGATCGTCCCCTATTTTTAGTCATTGTAGATCCAGCAATAACATTGGACTATCTAAATAAAAACGCCCGCAGAGTTCTGTACACCAGAGTGGTATGGGAATTAAGAAAGTCCTCTAAACTAATAATCCAATGCCATATCTGTCAAGGATGGGGGCACGCCACAGCCAATTGTGGACGGCCAGCGAGATGCCTCAAATGCGCGGGGGAACATCATACCCGCACTTGTAGCAAAACACGTGACACACCGGCCACCTGTGTGAACTGCGGGGGAGACCACCCCGCAAATTACACAAAGTGCAAAGCTTACACAGAAAGACTCGAAAGACTGGAAGAGAGGAGAAGTAAGCCTCAACAAAAGCCAAAATATGTCCCAGCTCCCCCACCAGCATTCAATAGATGGGAAAACAGAAACCAAACCAACAGGATAAATGAAGAATTCCCTGCTCTACCAAGCAGGAGCCAAAATCCCAACACTACAACAAGAAATGTAAGGACGGAAAGACCAAGGCAAACAGAAGAACAAGGTAAGATCATGACCGATGTCTCGACCCTTAATAATGAACTCGCGGAATTAAATAAATTAATAAATATCAGTGAAATGACTAGGGCCGTTAGGGAACTAAATGCCAAAATAAGACAATGTAAAACAGGTCAAGAACTCTTCGAAACCTATAATGACTTCATGTCTAACATCGACTTCAATTTCAAATTATTAAACTGAACTAACTTCTAGAGATAAACAAACACTAAAAATTTGTTTTTATAATGCAAATGGGATGCGGAACAAAACAGCACTTGTTCGCAGTTTCATTCTCAAACATCAATTCGACATCATACTTCTTACTGAGACACACTACAAACATACTGACAAAATCAAAATACAAGGGTATGATGTCATACGACAGGACAGACCTGACCAAGCATGGGGCGGAGTAGCTTATTTTATCAAATCAAACCTAAAATATACCCTATATCCTAACATCAAAATATCGCAAGAACACATTATAATTAAAATCAATGAAATAATTTTTGTAGGAGTTTACAACCCCCCCACAAACAATTTCACGACGGTTGAAATGCACAAAATCATGGCAACGGGTAACAGGGTTCTACTACTCGGGGATCTAAATTGCAAACACCCACATTGGGATTCAAACTGTAACACCCCAAACAAAAATGGTAATACATTAGATAAATTTGCTGACGACTATGATCTTATAATACATTACCCTGATGATCCAACGCACTTCCCTTTCAATGAACAACACAAACCCAGCACAATTGACATCGCTGTAGCAAAAAACGTACCCAATATTGATAACGTAAGGACGATAAAAACACTCAACTCAGACCATGACCCTGTATTCTTGATTATAAAATCTACTAAATGCATCCCCAGAATACAGGGTCAATACTATGACTACAACACAACAGACTGGACGAAATACAGACGTACACTAGACACAAACATCACAATTAACATGAACATAAATGACACACAAACACTTGAAAACGAATTTGACAAATTCAGAAATGCAATAATAAAAGCCAGAGACATATCAACTAAAAAATCAAAACGCAAACAACATCACGAAGACTTACCACAAGAAATACTTGACTTAATAAATACAAAAAACTACATACGCAGACGATGGCAGACACATAGGTTAACCGCAGACAGGGTAAGCCTACTAGAAATCGCGAAAACTATAAATAAACTAATCCACGAACATAGAAACTCAAAATGGAAAAAAACCCTTGAAGCGGTTAATACTAGAGACAACTCAGTATGGAAAATTGTGAGATGCTTTAAAAAGCCCTACTCACAATTACCCATACTGAAACAAAGACAAAACGACGAGACATACACGACTGACGAACAGAAAGGGAGTGCGCTTGGTGAATATTTTCAAAATAATTTCAAAAACACTCAAATCAACAACACCCAACAAAATGAAATTGAAGACATATGTAGGCAAATACAAAGTCTACCAATACAGAATACCCCTGCAAAAATGTTAACCTCCCCTCAGGAAGTGCATGATGTAATCAAGAGATCCCCCAGTAAGAGAGCACCTGGCCCGGATGGCATACACAATAAGCTTATAAAAAATATATCAAAAAAATCACTTGTGCAACTACACTATATGATAAACGCAGTAATCAAATTACAACATTACCCGGAAAAACTTAAAATAGCGAATATAATCCCTATATTCAAAACAGGAAAAAACAAAAATGAAATAGAGAGCTACCGCCCCATATCCTTGTTAAATGGCATAGCCAAAATCTTGGACAAAATCCTCCTAATAAGAATACAGACACACGAACATGACAACCCGATCATCCCTAAGGAACAGTTTGGGTTTAAAGCCGGACACAGCACCATAGCGCAGATTGTAAGAATAGCACACCACGCTACTAAAGCATTCAATGATCGTAAACAAACAGTGATAGTTGCGCTGGATGCTGCGAAGGCTTTCGACACAGTCTGGACCGAAGGGTTGATCTACAAGATGTTTGTGAATGATTACCCTGTTTCCATTATAAAAACAATGCAAACATACTTACAAAACAGACATTTTTACGTTAAAATCAACAACACAATAAACGGACCCTACACAGCACAGGCCGGAGTACCCCAAGGTTCGGTACTTGCGCCGCATCTGTATTCCATCATGACCCATGACATACCAATGGGTCAAGATGGCATACAGACGGCCCTGTACGCGGACGACACTTGTATCTACAAAACATCATCATCCGCCAACATAGCGAGCAAAAGGCTGGACATCCATATAAATAGAACGGTAGTCCCATATCTAGAATGTAATAAAATTAAGATAAATGCAGAAAAAACAGAAAGTTTAATACTAACCAAAAGAATCACGGAACGAATAATATCAAACATTAAAGTACAAGGACAGGAAGTCATAACTAAAAATAGCATAAAATACCTAGGCTTCATTCTAGATAGAAGACTCACGTTCAATGAACACATAACCAAAAGGATTGGTCTGGCCACAGGGGCAATTAAAACATTGTACCCAATGTTACATAGAAACAGCGGTGTGACGTCACAAAATAAATTACTTCTCTATAAACAAGTAATCAGACCAATCCTTACGTATGGAGGCCCAGTCTTTTGCTCTATGGCAAATACTCATTTCAAAAGGCTACAGAGAGTCCAGAACAAGTGTCTTCGGCTGGCGTTGGGGTGCAACCGGTACACAAGAATACAATACATGCACGAACAAACATCCATGGAAACTGTACAAGAGTATATAATCAAAACTGCCGAAAAATTCTACACTAATTGTCTACCACCCATCATAAAAGATGACATAGCCTCAATACATCAAAATGACGGTGTAAACAGAATCCATGGATGTTTACACGAGACACTAAAAATTTACAGACGTCAATAGAGACAGCCTTCAGCTACTGACAGGACGTGGACTGTGCGCTGCTACTAACTGACCCACAGCAGCGAGAATTACACTGAATAGCCAAAACTCGAATCCGGCTAGCTATCAACTCTAGTCGGACGGAAGACTGCACGGTGACGTCACCACTCGATGTTGAAATTGCGGCTTGCGCTCCAAATTCTATGTTAAATGGGGGCTTTACTGTGTAGTCTGTAGTATTGGCTTTCTCACGTACGTAAACTAAGACGAGACGCACTCACATACAAGGACAACCCTGTTTTTTATAACGGTTTTTCAGGGAAGACAGACAGAATTAAAATCATGACAAAAACTCTCACTCAAATCCACTATCGACTCTAGTCATGGAACCATAAATGTTTTATAATGCTTCTTAAGCAAGGAGAGAACACAGGCAATTCAAAATATAAATTGGTACAAGGGTATAAGACGGCCAAGACATCGGCCATGGTCATTACAAGGCCATATCAGTGGAACACTTCCAAGCCCAGCAGTCAGGAAGAAATCTACTGTAAATTATTATACTTATGATACCAAAATGAAATGTAAATATTTGTATATAATAAAGGACTTTTGAAATGAATGAATGAATGAAATTCTCGTGGCTCGCTGCGACTTTCGTGTAGGGCTGCGGTGTTACTGTGTAGTTCAGTAATTTGAATTTTCATGTACATAAACTACACAAGACGCACTTACAAACAAAGACAACCCTGTTTTTTACGATCGGTTTTTCAGGGAAATACAGACAAAATTAAAATCAGACAAAAACCCACAACTATTCCATTATCGACCTTGTAAGCTAGCCAAAAATTGACTTATAATATTGCTCTAACAATAAGGAGAAGTCACATAAGTGAAAATTAAAAATGATAAATGTCGTATGCACGACCAAAACATCGGTCGTGGTTTGCCTTGGTGGCCACAAAGAAGAGAACACTTCACGAAGAGACTAATCGAGAAGAAATCCTTCTAATAAAGTATACGATATGTTATTATAAACACCATTTTGTATATAAATTTTAATAAAGTGATTTTGAAAAGAAAAGAAAAGAAAGAGAAGTTATTTTACGCAAATAAATGCAACCAGTGGGTCCAGTTGTATGTTATATTTATACAATGGTTGTATCTATATTATTATTTATTATACGTCCCAGACTTTAAAACAGAAGTTATACTAGGTAGGTAGGTGTTCAAAAATCCGTGTAGTTTGTTTTTTTAAATTAATAGGTATTTTATTGTAGTTTCTGGTTAACAAATAAATTAAAACTAGGTATATTAAATAGTTTCATTAATATCAAAATAATTGCTGTGAGAATTTAACAGTAAACTTTGTAGGAGAAAATAATATTAAAAGTTAAAAGTGTTCTTCTCAAAATTTGTTATTTTTGTAAAGTGGGCATCACTTTGTTTTTCAATGTTCGATGTAATAATTAATGAATATTTTATTCAGTAAGTAGGTATATAGAATATGTTTTGTTCAGTCTTCTGTTTTTTTTTTTATAAAACAATACCTAATAATGTAGCTGAAATAGGTAATTACTATAAATAGAAAATGTTTACAAAAGAAAAAATGTATAGGGATTGAAAAGGGAAAACATTTATTTAGGTATATAGTTAGTTTAATAAACAATTTTGTATTTTTTAAGCTTAAATGTTTTTAGGCAGAACAGTATTCAGTTTACATTAAATACATTGATTTTTAAACAACAAAAACATTTTTAATTTAAAATTGTATTTTTACGTTGCCATAGGGTTATAAAAAATCGCATAAAACTAAAAAAGTAATTTACGAAGTAAAACATAAGCTGATTATATTTACACTTTAAACATAGAAAAACATTTTTATGTAAAATTTATACATCGTTAGGTACATTCAGGTATCATAAAAAAATAGAAAAGGAAATCATAAGAAAAATAAAGAAAATGGTAGGTTTAGTTATTTATGCTGAAGAATTGATAATTTTGTATTTTTTTTTGGAAACTTCATTTTTCTTTGTTTTCTTTGTCACTTCCGTTTTAGAACGATTTTTACAATTTTTGAAAATTTGTGTTACAATTAATAATTCAAGAATATAGTTCCTGTGAATTTTGCAGTTATTGTCACAATTGTACCATTCTGGCAAAATTATGTGCATTCTCTCCTCAATTATATTACGTAAATTTTGTAATACTTTTTTTGTGCAATATTTATCGAAGTACTCGGCAAATATTTGGAATGATAATTTCGTAAATGAAGTCAACAATGTTGATGGATTTTTTAATCCACATTTGTCACTCATATCATAACTTTTGTAAAAAATTAATAGTTGGTGTTTGTCATCCATATCTCCTGAACCTTCTAAATGATTTTGACAACCTTCGCATTTAAATTTATGTAAACACTTTTTTAATAAATATCCTGCAAAATATAAAGTAGAACACTCTTCCAAAGTGACAGGGGCTTCGGAGTAGTCGTCGACTGATTTCGATGGCCCCTCCAAGTTACTTTCACATTCTGGTTCATTATTATCTGCTTTTTCGTCCTCAGTTAAGTCTTCAGTTGTATTCAAAATATTGAGTGTTTATGAGGTATTTGAAGATAATAGATTTCTGTCTTCATCAGAATTTGATCCAGAATTTGCCTTAGCAGGAGGTTTCATAAAATTATTAACTATATTTAATTTAAAAGCGGCTTTAAAACTTCTCACAGTAGGGTTTCGATTGTAACCTCCTTTCTGCCTGTAAACCGAAAATTGATTTTCTAAAGGGTCCTGAATTAATCTTCCGGTTAATATATATTTAAGACCTTTGTCCTTTAAATCTAAATAAAATTGTTTGACCGCATTTATGGTCAGTAAAAAACCATCGAAGGAATCAGGTCTTGTTAACTTGCCATTACTAGTCTGTTTATACAAATCTCTAAATAGTTCGTATCCTCTTTGAGTAGCATTAATAACCTCGATATTCTGGTCACAGTAAGCTCGACTACATGGTCTTGAGCTATAAGGACTTGTACTATTTAGAGAATCAAACAAATTATTTATGGTTTCAATAAAATACGCCGTATTTTCAGATGTAACCGAAACTAATTCACCTGTTCTGGTTGCTGTTTTAATAGCTGCAGCTACAGAATGACTAAGTAGTTGAGTGGCAAGTTTTACATTCATTTTCTCGAAAGAATTTGGGTGAATATGTTTTGGTGTTAACTTTATTAGAGCCCTTCCAGTTTTGCTGCTTTGGTCGAGATCGTACAATTTTTTAACATCAGCAAATCTTATATATTTTCCGTTAAATATAAAATCAGCTTGAATAAAATTATTTCTGATGCATTTTATTAAATGTGGCACATCGAAAAATGCAAAATACCTATGCCCGTCTATTTGAAATTGTGGATTATCTACTGTAATACCCAAATTTCTATACAATTTTTGGTTTATTCTGGACAAATCGCATACCATTCCTATAGGTTCCAAACCTGTAGCTTTGACCATTCTCAAGCCATTAGTAATTATCTCTTTTAGAGAGTCAGCATCCACACCATCTCCTGTCAAAAAAAATGCAATTGGAATTTTCCATTGACTGAATGGGCCTCTAATCATTAATACTAATGCTTGTCCAGCAAAAATTGGGTTTCTCTTGTTGGTACCAAGGTCTTGAAATCCCTCTATAATGTCCAATTTTCTGTTATATTCAATGGCTTTTTTAACGGCCATTTCATCAAATAATAAAATGCATTTCTTGTCAAGACTAGACATAGTTTCTGCTTTCATTCTTACATTTTCAAATATTTTTTTGTTAAATCCAGGGTTACAAATGAAATTTGAAATCCAACTTTTAATTGTGGATACTGCCGGTAAAATAACTCCTCTCCTACGTAGAAATTTGTACGTGCCAGGACCTTTGTAAAAAATTTCTAAAGCTGTTTTTTTTTCTATTGGTGACCATATCCGTTTTTTACCTCGTAGTTGCATCTTTACCAAAGCTGCAGAAAATTGAGTAAGTGGCTTGTTAGGAGGAGTTAATGATGATTTAGCATTACAAATTTGTTTTTTTAAGACTCTGATCCGTGTTTGAAGAATATTATTTTTTTTCTGGGTTTCCTTTAATTTTTTTTTCAAAATTTCAGGATTATTATTTTTTGGACGCACTTCCCTCTTCAATAACGATGACGAAGGAAGATTTGAAATCTGATTCAAAAATGGATCGATTGTATCATTACTACTTTCGTCACTTTCATGAGAAATATCTCTACTTGTTGAAGGCTGTGACAAATATGTTTTTGATACATGGGCTATTTCAAATATTTCTTGCGTTTCATTTGTACCATTCATTTTTGGTATAGCGGTGCTTGGCAATCGTCTTGAAGTTAAGTACCGGTCCTCAAAATGTTTGCTGCATACAAATTTTTTTCTTAAAGATGTTGGACTCAGGTTTATCAATGCAGCATTTCCTACAATATATTTGGCAGTTAATATGAATTTTTAATAAAATATCGAAATCTACCCCTATATTTCACGTTAATGTTTAATTGCCAGTCGTCCCGCTTTAGACTTAATTGTCCCCCTTTTTCACTTATTGTCACGCGCCACGCCAAAGTACCAAAATGCCCCGCTTTTTACCTAAATACCTCGCTTTTTACTCAAATGGCATACTTTGTAAATCCAAAGTTATAAATAAAGAAATTTTTGAAGAGATAAGATTTTTTTTAAAAAAACCCCGGAATTGTTTTAAAAATATAATCGGAGGACCTTTTTTTTAGATCTCCACACAAAAAAAAACCTGATTTAATAAAAATCTTTTTAACGTGATCCGCAGTGATCACCGTTGTCCCGCTTTTCCATTTCCGAAATCTGGCCTACCACCGAGTGATCGATTAATGTTATTTCCATATACGTTAATAAAACTAAGTACTTAAATATTTCAGGGCCAGTCCAACACTGTTTTTACCATACGTCTCTTACCAGATTTTAAAATCCACTCCTGGGTCAAAGAAGGGTTTTTACCTGGAAATCGAAATAACCGTAGTGTCGGATCTCTATACGGTGTCAATCCACAATTGAAATAAACACACTTATTTCCAGACATCTGTCAAAAAAAAAAATGTATTTTAATATAGGTACTATAAGGCATTATTTTTTCCTATAGGAATTACATCTGGAAAAAATATTTATGCAATGTAAATATTAAAGAAAAAAAAAATGATGAAATTAGGCAATTTTATCATACACCTAGCTTACCTTTTTTTTTAACGGAAAACCAAATTCTTGTTAGAACCTAATAATAGCGTCCCAATAAAATATACTTATGTAGGTATATCCTGATCGCACAAACTAAAACTTACACCTATTTAATAATTAAAGAAAACAACAGAAGCACACCGTAAATATTGCAACTTGCAACAAAATCAAATGCACCAAATACACAAAATGGAATAAAAATGGCAACGTTTAAGTTGTTTAGTTGTAACACATCGCCATCTATGTTGAATTGTCATAAGTATTCGAGTCTCGGAAAGAATTGCCACTCAAACAGAGTATCCATCTGGTGGTGGTCTCTTTTCAACTTCAAACAAATATTAGCATTGGACTGACCTACTAGTTATATTTATACAATGGTTTTATATTTCTAAACGTGTAGGTACTCAGGCCTCATTGGGTCCATTGTGCAACCTCCTATGTTGATAAGCACCTACTAGTTCGTGAGTTAGCCTACAAATTTGACGTAGTATACAACGTCGGTAAGAGCTGCTTTTCTTCTGATAAATGAGAGTGCCGGAGAATCGTAGAGAATATGCTCATACCCCCTACAGAATACATGCGCATTCTGAAAACCCCGTGCATATGCTTCCATACCTAGCAATGACCAATTATAATTCCCGTGATCAGGCGCAGATTCTGTTTTTTGTGAAAAGGACCATTTCTGTCTTCAGGCTGATGAAGGTGTCGAGGACCATGTTCCTTAAAAACCCAGGTGTTCCACTGACTTTGTTCTAAGCTAGCAAAGCACCATGTATTTTTTAAATTTTGTAATATTTCTAGAACCTACAAATACCTGAAAATATGGGTGGCTGTTCTTAGAAAACATCTTAAAAACCCGAAGCGCTTTACCGCCTTCGTTCGAAGCTAGCATAACAGCTTGATTTTTTTTTAAAAAAACAAGAAGCATAAAATTTTCTGAATAGAGAATAAAGGTAGCCTTAAAATAGTCTAAAAGTACGACATAAGCTTCAATTCAAAATTCATTTTGTGTTTTGCTGTCTTTTGTCATGTTTTATGCTTTATCTACATCAACTGCTTTTTTAATTGGAAGATTTCTTTTTTGAGCTCATCACATTCAATTTTAGAGAACCAAAATTAATTAAGAATCGTTTATAGAGATAGTTATTACTAAAAATTTAATTTTAGAGTAACATCTCTTGTTTAACATATTTGTCCCCTTTTTCATTACGTCTACTGCTACCTGACAAACCCCAAAAACACGAGTATACGATTTTGATACTAGTTCGGTTTCATTTAATATTAATATTTAATATTAAAGCAACAATAATAAACGCCGCTGGTTAACCAAGAGGCGAAATCATAAAACTACAAATTAATCATCCTTACGCATACCTACCACTTATTGCGAAAAATTATACCGACGAATTTCGATCAGAAATGTTTAATTTAAATAAAAATCCGTTTTCGAGACCACGAACGTCAGTCATGAACACGAACGTAACAATACAATAATAACAACAGAACGAGAAACAGAAACAATATTTCGCAATGATATTTTCCCAAAGATGATGAAGAAGAAGAACGACTGCAATTATAAATAAAGGTATACCGTGATGGCCTGTAGGCAGATGTGATTCGAAATGCAGAAAGATCACGGCGTTGAGATAGACGGACGGATTGATATCTACATAAAATATCACTGTTTGATTACCGACTTAGGTACTGAAGCAATTATACATTTTTCTGGAACCTCTTCGGCCTCCAGGCGCTGGCTACTGTAAGCTTGTCTAATTACGGATTAACGTTTATTTACAGGATGAAACTGTGAGAAATATAACCAAAATATGGCGAGAGTTGAAGAGTTATTACTAACTGTTCATTAAAAGTGCTAGAGAATTAATCGGTTCTAAGAGGCAAGTTAAGTTTGCAGGTACATCGGAATACCTATACACAAATTACTCTAAATATCATTGACCAGTGACGCAGAGGCCCTCCTTTCTAATAGTAAACCCTCACAAAATCACAATAGTCAATTTACAAAACGACAATATCTGGCATCAATTTAGTGAGGTTAAATATTAAATCTCCTCTATTAATGATGTACAGTTTGTTTCTTTTTTTTTTTGTTAGAAGATTGGCAACCTTACTAACAACTTTTTCCACTCGATGAAGACGGAGAAGCAAATAAAAACTTTCTCGCGACATTCCCTAATGCAGGATAAGTAACAGTTTTATGTTTTTGAAGCCAAAATAGCTGATCCAATTCTAAACTGTACCTAAGTTCTTCATTACAGGTTATTCCAATTAGTTTTTCTTGTAGTATGAGATACGCTTCTTCTATGTTACCATATGGATTGATTATCCATTGTGGGATTACCATATTCAAAACATCTACAAACTTTATTTCAAAATTTACATATATATCATTTAAAGAACGAAGGTAAGTTAAAACGTCATCTTCCTTCCTTGCAGTTTGTCTGTGACAAATTGGGAAACTAGGTCAATGTGTAATGTTTTGCTTCATTATTTTAATTCTGGCAAGAAATGCGGAAATTATGAACATTGTTTTGATCCAATTTAGGCTGTCGCCCTATAACCGCAAGTTAACACCAATAAATTTACTGAATAAATCTGTTAAATAGGCAATATCTGATTTGCACCTGATTAAACTTTGTTTTAAAATTGGATCTTTAGCATTCAAAAGCTTGTCAAACATAAGCCTTTCGAAAGCCATCGTACTTTAGTGTAAAGAAGCACTTGATTAAAGTTCTCGTCATTTACACACAACTCAGCAAATAATCGTGTATGCAATGTGTTGCTTCGAATTTGTTTTAATGCGTTAATGATAAATTAGAGAGATTCATGCAATTTACTACTCAGATTTTTGACAACAACATGTTGTCGATGGAAAATGTTGGCGTTTTAATATATATAAAAGATAGGTATAATTATGAACAGGAGATATACACTACTTTAAATTTATACTGATCCGTATTAAGCTTCGGCACAAGTTCATTGCTGTCACCGCATGATATAGGCCTTATGGGTCTGACGCTGATATGTTTGAATTATCTCTTCAGGAATATTTTGAAAAATTAAAAAATAAAAATGAAATATACCATATATTTTCTGGAGATATTAATATAGACTTGCTAGCGGAAACCCAAACAGTTTTTGAATATTTGAATGTTATGTCTGAACATGGATATATCCCTACTATAAACAAACCTACTAGAGTTCAAAACAGAAATCAGTCGTGTCTAGATCACATTTTTATTAAAACCGTATATGATATTGACAATATTTTACCAATTGTAATTAAAAATGACATACTGATCACTATACTACCATCTTACAAATTATTATAAATGACAATTATGCAAATAATAAACAACAAAAATACATAAAACATAAAAATTACATGATGTTACAATAGAGACATCTTGGAATCAAATATATCAGGCGGAAGATCCATAATCTGCAATAAATATGTTTATTAACTAGTTGACAAATATTATAAAACAATGTACCTTATCCAGGCGAGTAAGCAGAAAAAATACGAAAATTGTACCATGGGTCACAGATTCGCTATTAAAAATAATAAATGATAAAAACAAATTATTCAAACAATTACAAGTAGAAATAAAGTAACAGCTACAATTCAAAAAACCAAATATGAGTTCTACAAGCAACAAATTGCATCTAAATCTGGTAATTCTACAGAACTGTGGAGAGTGGTGAAAACTTTAAGTGGTCATAAGAAATCGCATAAAAAAATTGAGGCAATTGCAACAGAAAATGGAGAACTATTAACTGATCTTAATAGTATCTGTAATGAATTCAACAATCAGTTTATCAATGTAGGAAAGAACTTAGCCGAAAAAATTGAAAGAGATGATGAAAAACAACCAAATGATAGGTTTACACTACAGAACTCAATAGTATTCTTTGAAACAAATCCGTTAGAAATTATTGCAATTATTAAAGACTTAAAAAATAAAAAAGCACCAGCTACTGATGAGATTTGCTCCAAAGTCCTAAAAACGATTGCAACTTTTATTGCTGAATCGATATCATATGTATTGAACCAGTGTATCGACAAGACCATTTACCCCTTAGCATTTAAAACCCCTATTATTCCAGTTTTTAAGAAAGGAGAGCACTCTTTTTAGTAACTAAAGACCTATTTCCCTACTCACTCAGCTATCGAAGATATTCGAAAAATGAATAAAAAAAGGTTGAGGTTTTTTTTAAATAAATATAAAATATTGTCTTCTAAACAGTACGGCTTTAGGGAAAAAATGTTAACAGAAGATGCTATTCTAGATTTGGTATCTCACATACACGGCGCACTTGAACAAAGCAGGCCGTGTTTGTCTATATTCCTAGACTTAAGTAAAGCTTTCGATACAGTTGATCATTACATTCTCCTACAATCTCTAGAAGATATTGGTATTGAAAGAAAAACCTTAAGACTATTTGAAAGCTACCTTACCAGCAGATATCAGTCTGTAAAAGTAAGTGGGGAGGAAAGTGATCGAAAGCCAATAAATTACGGGGTGCCCCAGGGCAGTGTTCTAGGTCCAATTTTATTCAACATTTATATAAATGGTCTGTTTTCAATCTCTAGTAAGGGCAGAATTGTGGGATTTGCAGATGATACTGCAATTTTCTACGAAGCACCTGATTGGGATGAACTCAAACGCATGGCTGAAAGAGATTTTCTCAGTATTAAGACTTGGCTGGACAACAAAGTACTTACTGTAAATTTGGACAAGACTAGATATGTACCTTTCAGCTGCAACATCAGCTGTCTTCCCAAATTTAAATACCTTGATATTTCCATAAATAAAAATCATCTTGCGCTTCAACCTGTAATACAAGTAAAATACCTTGGCATATTTATTGATAGTCATCTGAAATAAGAATACCATATAAGTTATACCGTAAAAAAACTGCAGCGTATCTTGTATAAATTTAAATTTCTGAAAAGATATCTTTCAGTTAGCTGTTTAACAACTTTGTATTATGCCTTAGTCGAAAGCCATCTTAGATATGGTATTCTAGCTTGAGATTATACAAAAAAAAGTTTTTTAAAACTTATGTTGTCGAAAGAATATCGATACTCAAGTGACCTATTATATGCCGAAAGTCAAATCATGGATCTTAGGCAACTATAATTATTCTACTACATGGCTCAAAAATATCACTTTAATACTAAACATGCTAACTTATTCTCCTCTTCTTCTTACTCCCCCACCATGCGTGAAAACACTTATTTTGGGGCAAAAATTAATTTTCTACTTCCACCAGTGACGGCCCGTAGGCATCATATTGAATGTTTGGATAGAAAAAAAAAACGTACACCTCTGATTTTTTTAAATTCTTTGTATTTTAAAAATCGGGATTTATTTATAGTAAAATGAAAATTCAAAATCTTGAATCTAAAACGAAATTACAAGAGAATACAAACAAAATAAAGAACCCAAATTATTTACAGTAATTGTTGGAAGTGTCCTCCACCCACACGTATGCAAGCATCTACTCTTCTTCGCATAGACTGACGCACATTTTCAAAGATTCCTGGGGTGTTTCTTATGGTTTGGCAGCAGACTGTTATACGATTTCGTAACTCTTCTTCGGTTTGAATCGGCACTGCGTACACTAAGCTTTTCAGATGCCCCCAGAAAAATAAGTCTAAACTATTAAGGTCGGGAGATCTAGGCGGCCATGACTGCGTTCCTCCACGACCTATCCGCCGATTGCGATAGGTGTGATTTAAAAATTCACGCACTCGTAAGCAAAAATGTGGAGGCGCACCTTCGTGCATTAGCCACATCTGGTTTCTTAATAAAAGAGGAAGGTCTTCAAGCATTGGCGGCAGATCATCTTCAAGGAAGTGTAAATATGATTGTCCATCAAGTCTTCTTGGGAGAAAAAATGGGCCTATCAAATAATCATCAATAATGCCAGCCCAAACATTTTTATGAGAACTGTTCTTGATGATTTGACTCAATAATTGCATAAGGGTTTTCATCCGCCCATAAATGGTTATTATGGAAATTTATTATTGAGTTTCGAGAAAAATTAGCTTCATTGGTAAAAAGAATGTGCCTGTCAAATAATGGATTTTCCAGCAGGTTTTGAAGAAACCACTCACAGGAAATTATTGCGCAACGGGAAATCTCTAGGGAGTAATGCCTGGACTCTTTGAATGTGATATGGGTATAACAAATTTTCGATGAGAATTTTCCAAACAAGTACATGTGAAACATCAAATGTTGACGCGATTCTCCTCGTGCTAGTTTCGGGGTTCTCCTCAATTTCATGTAAAATTCCTTCTTCAAGTTCCGGTGTTCATACTGTTTGATGGATTCCTTTAGCCCTGTGGTCTACTTTTAAAGTTCCGGTCTCGTGAAGACGTCTATGAATCCTAGAAAATGCTCTCGGATCGGGTAGTACGCGATTTGGATACCGCTCTTGGTATATCCGTCTGGCTTCGTATGCATTTCCGTCTGCAAGCCCATAACTAAAATGCATGTCAGCTAATTCACTGTTCGTAAAATTTACCATTTTTTTTCAGATTTTAACTCTTACTCTAATAATAATTATTTAATAATGTAAAATCAATGTCAACTTTATTGTCTTTATGAAAAGAAACGTCAAAAATGATGACGCTTTACCCAGCCTACTAATGTTTATTTCATTTGCTTTAAGAGGGCAATAATGCGCTTACCATTTTTTTCTATTCAAAACGTAGAAAACTAATTTTTGTCCCAAAAAAAATGTTTCCACGCATGGTGGGTGCCTACCAGATTTCAACAAAATATCAAAAGCAGTAGGTATCAATGCATTTAAGGAAAAAATTTGACCAACCACATGGTTTTTATTTTTTTACGCGAAAACGGTGCATCGTACGAAAGTAAGTCTATGAGCCAAGTTTGCTCCAAAATAAATGATTATTTTAAAAATAATTTTGGTTTTTAGAAAAAGTAGTGGCGTACCATTTTTTTCTTCAAAAATATTCAGTTCAAACCCCGTACGGACGTCACTGGTAAAAATTTAAAAAAATCTTATACGTCAAAAAATGCTCCTTAATTATTAAAACGTGTGTACAAAATTTCATAGAAATATCTGGAGTGATAAAAAAAAATTATGATAAAAAATTAATTTTTTTCTTAAAACTGTAAAACCCTGTAGCTCAAAAATTAAGTGGGTTACGACATATGTTGATATCAACTTTTCTTCTTAAAATCACCTAAGGATTCACACCCTTAAGTATCGGCACTCAATTAATAAACACCCTGTATATTAGGATTACCTATTCAATAAATTTCTTAAATTTCTTTGATTATATCTTTCAGAGTATAGAGTGTGGGTCCAAGAATACTTCCTTGAGGCACTCGAGCTCTTATTTTTTTTAAATTAGAATAATCGTTTTCTAGTTTGGTTCTAAAAAGATATATTTCTTCGGAGTTTTTTTTTCAGTTTGTGAACTAAACATTCATTCCACACTTTGTTACAGGCTTGGACTATATCTAAAACTACTGCAGAGCAGAATTGTTTTCCTTCAAGGGCATGCTCTATGTCTATGACATCTGTAATTCTATGCCCTGGATGAATAAAAAGTGGAATGCTGTCGAAACCTGAATAGGAAAACAGGGATCAAATTTTTATCTTAATTTATTTTTTAGAGCTTCTTTTAATTTTGTGTATTTATGGTTGATATGTCTTGAAAACTTATACAGTTTTTGTCTGCATCTATTATATTATCTCTTTTAAAAGTACTGCACAAGTTAGGGTATCATATAATATGTACCAACTCACTCATTTTGAAATGTCGGTGAACATTTAATTAAATATATTTCGACTTGAGTAATTTTAATCAAACATATCTATTTAATCACCCTGTATATAACTTATAGAGTGTACAGCAAGTACTCACGATCGTTTATTATATCAGAGTTATTTATTTTCGCTGGGCATTTATCAAGGCATTAGTCATTATGCGAAATTAAAAGATTTGCGTTCCGCCATCATTGGCAAATTATATGTTGTTGGTCAAGAAACAATTCGAGAAATTTTATTCGAATTTGAATTGCCGTGCGGCCGCCATTTCTACGATTCCACAATTGAGGCATGTTATTTTTGGATAATTTTCTCCACCTTGATTGGCTTCATGATTGTTTGTATTCCTTGCTGGCAGGCAGGCTCTTTGGATTTATAGAAATGGAAATTACGATTAAGGCGTAAGTAGGTATTACTAGTAATTTTATTTTGTGAGACAGACAGACAGACGAAACGATTTTGTGAGAAGTTCTGTCCAATATTAATTTATGAACGTTTATTTACTTCAATTTTTTTGACCTCGAGGTAAAAATGCATAATTCTGCTAATGTATTGTTAGTGCATGTAAATTTTTCCATTTACCACATTTACCACATTATTAAAAAAGATTCACCAATATTCCTAGTAACAATTTTAAGTAGGTATTATATAATTGCTTTAAGAACTTTTATACAACAAATATAGAACACGTTTCGTTCTAAGAACACTTAATAACAAATAATAATACAACTCTGTGGACGGAAGGTAAAAGTACATATGTCTTACATTTTAGGAAAAACGAGTTTGATCTAATGGGGTCATGTTTTCAAAACTTGAAATGTGTCCTACAAATCAAAAAATATCTACATACAGTGGCGGCTCGTGGTAATTTAAAATTGGTGTTCACTTTTTCCAATAATTTAATCATATGTAAGTTCGGATCAAAACTTTGTACAAGAGTCCAATATCGCTGTTTTTTTATTATTTGAGTTTGTATTAAGTGTAGTTATTATTATCAACATCATACTGTTTTCAAGCACTACAACTATTAATAAATGAATATTTTAGTTAGTGAGATATTTGTTTAGTTTTTAATACGTTGAAAACCATCTATAAACATTATTAGTTAGTAAAATTTTCTTCATAATTTGAGATTATTTTTAAATATACAGTGTGTCTGAAAAAGTTGGCAACAAATGGGAAACTTTTTTATTATTAAGTTTAGGAAAAAACGTCATTCTTCATAAAAAGTTCTGCAAGGCCTAAAACCCAATATACGATAATCAGATATCGAAATTTTCCAATCGTATACGAGGTTTGTCAAAAAGTATGAATTTTGCTCAAGAGTAAAGTACCTTTATTTTCGACAATATCTAAAATTGTTATTAAGAAAAGTTGATTAGAATTGAAAACTACGTTTAAATGTCTAATTACAGCTATCTACGATAAAAACCAGGTTTTATTATTGTTTACAATTTCTTTAAGATCGAAAATGATCAAAAACTAGGTATCTAAATTATTGACCTGTACAAAATCAAGTTGCTGTGGAAATGTTTTGAAACATATCTTATGTCAGTATGCTTCAAAACCTCAGTTTGTAATAATTGTACTTTTTTAAATACTAGTAAAAATGCCGTTGAAATTAAGTCTTGGAGAGAAAATTGAAATTGTTTTAATTGTTGGAGATAACTACAAAACTTATAGGGAAGCTGCCATAATCTTTAATAACAGACATCCTGATAAAAATGTACATTTTGCAACAGTAAGTAAAATAATAAAAAAGTTCAAGTGTTCCGGAAATGTTGAGAATAAATTCAAAAAGTAACATGAGGCATGGGTTGCTACTGAAGAAATTCAAAATCAAGTAATGCTCTCAGCAATAGAAAATCCTAAAGATTCCATAAGAAAAAGGGCAGCTTTACTTGGTGTGCGCAAAGACGTAGTTGCAGGAATATTAAAAGCAAACAAATTTAAACCTTACAAACCCCAGTTCACTCATACCCTAAAAGCAGGAGATTTTAATAGAAGATTTGAATTTTGTACTTGGTTCCAAGGGGAGTTAGAAGATAATAATTATATGGCACGGTGCATAATTTTTTCGGACGAGGCAACGTTCACTTCTAATGGGGTAGTCAGCTCACAAAATTGCCGTTGGTGGAGTGATGTTAATCCTAATTTCACTGTCCAAACTCGTGACCAATACTGTTTTAAAACAAATGTATGGTGTGGAATTTTTAAAGATAGAATAATTGGACCATTTTTTTTTCGAACCAATATGAATGCTGAACGTTATCTGGAATTTTTAAATAATGAGATTCTTGAATTTCTTCATAACCTACCAATAATGGAAAGGCAACGTACATGGTACCAACATGATGGAGCAACCTGCCATAGTACAAGAAATGTTCGAGAATGTCTTCTACAAATTTTTAACGGAAGAGTAATTGGAAGATTTGTGGACTTTGCTTGGCCTCCAAGATCTCCGGACCTGACCCCCCTAGACTTCTTTTTATGGGGATACTTGAAGCAAAAGGTATACCTTAAAAGACCGTTTGAAAATATTGATCATTTGGAAAGAATAATTAGGGAAACATGTGACGGTGTTACTCCAGATGTTATTAGAAATGCAATAAAAGAATTCTCTCGAAGAACAATTACCTGCTTAGAAAGGGACGGTGGATATGTTGAGGCATACGTGCAGTGAGGGAAAAGTTAATCCGGATTCTTCTTTTTCATGCATGTAATGTTTGATGTTGTGTTTTGAAAATAAATGATTTTAATTATGTATGCATTTGTTTACATTATATTATTGATAACTCGTGCAAAACAAAGTCAATATTTATAGCAAAATTTGCAATGAGAAAATGAGTGGTGTAATCAGTAAGTGAACATGAACATAATTTTTAATTTCTATCGATATCTGAGGTTTTGAAGCATACTGACATAAGATATGTTTCAAAACATTTCCACAGCAACTTGATTTTGTACAGGTCAATAATTTAGATACCTAGTTTTTGATCATTTTCGATCTTAAAGAAATTGTAAACAATAATAAAACCTGGTTTTTATCGTAGATAGCTGTAATTAGACATTTAAACGTAGTTTTCAATTCTAATCAACTTTTCTTAATAACAATTTTAGATATTGTCGAAAATAAAGGTACTTTACTCTTGAGCAAAATTCATACTTTTTGACAAACCTCGTATACGATTGGAAAATTTCGATATCTGATTATCGTATATTGGGTTTTAGGCCTTACAGAACTTTTTATGAAGAATGACGTTTTTTCCTAAACTTAATAATAAAAAAGTTTCCCATTTGTTGCCAACTTTTTCAGACACACTGTATATCAGGTTATGTAGAAAGCTTGACATTGATTTTTGTGTAAAAAATTTTATATGAAACTTTATCTACCATTTTTTAGTTTTTATTGTAAGTTTAATCATTTTCACAATTTGTCACAGATGTCAAATAAAAAATATATTTTTTAAATACCTTTTATTGGCAAATAAAATAAGAACTAATGTTTTAAATGTTTATTTTATAAGATCAGTCCCATCACAATACATAATATTACACAGACACAAACTAGAATAAAGATATATAATACCTGGCATTTTAAATGATACTCTTCGCAGTTTAACAGACCCCTTTAACCCCCATTTTTAAGCAGATTGTTTTCATAATCAATAGGCCTCATCTCCTTATAGACCTTGATTTTTACTAAAAATTTCATGTTGATATCGCTTTTCATTTTTGATTTTTTTTTTATTTCAACCCCCCTTAAATCCCCCATATTTAATCAGATTTGTTTATAATGAAAGGACTTCTTCTCCTTTTAGAGATTGATGTTTGCTAAAAATTTCAAGTTTTTGAGTTAGGATTTTTTTTTAATTTTAACCCCTCTTCACTCCCCAATATATTCATATTTTTTTCAGTATCAATAGGCTTTATCTTCTTATAAAGCTTCATTTTTACTAAAAATTTCATATTGATATTGCTTTTCGTTTTTAATTTAGGATTTTATTTTTAAATTCAACCCACCTTACCCCCTATTTTAAATCAGATTTGTTAAAAATCAATAGGCTTTGTCCCCTTATAGAGCTTGATTTTTGCTTAAAAAGTTCAAGTTCATATCATTTCTCGTTTTAGACTTATCGTGCAGACAAAAAAACGTGACATCGGACAGACAGACAAAGTAAACCTATAATACTCTTCACATAATACTGTATGAAGAATAGAAAAAAATGTAGAAGGTAAAATAAACAATTTAAAAAGTTCAACAATAATATTCAACTTTATAACCTATTTTTTTCCTTTGATAAAGAGTTTAGGTTATATCAGGGATCCCAGATGTACTGAGCCTAAATTCGTGAGTTTGATCATAAAAAAATCGCGAGAAATCGTGAGATTGTACTACTCATGCGCAGTTTAGCGAAATAGATATAGTCTTTTCGATTTTTATGTACTTCGTTCGAGCGAAGCAGGAAATGGCCGACTTTTAAATCTCAGTACCTCTCTAACACGTATTATAAAGACAAAGGTAATTAGCAATCGATATTATCGATAGTGTGTTACTATCGAAAACTATCGATTGTTTTAAGTAATCATCGTTAGTTTAAAATTACATGTTTTTAGTAGTTTTCAAGTTCATTTTCAAGGAATTCGATCAAAAAAACTAAAATTAAAAATAAACCAAATTTATAAGAATGCAGCACTAGATGTTAAATCTGTTTTGAAAATTGACCTAACTAATGTTTTAACATATGCACGTCACAAATGTAACTCCTGCTTCTACCTGTTTTCTGTCGCTGCTTACTGGTTCTTGTTTTCTTAATTTTTTTATATTTCAAATATTTTTTTTAGTAGAAATAAAATTTATTACCTACTTTATTTCACTACGTATCAACCGTTGAATCAACGTTAGTAACTTTTCGATAGTACTATTGATAGTAACTTTTAAGACTATTGGAAAATATCGATAGGGCCACCTATGGAAAGTATCCAACCACTTGCTGGGGACTGCCAAGTAGTGGTCCGTCATGTTTTGGCCAACGCATTAGCACGTTCCAAGGTCGGACTCTACAAGTCTACAGCCTAATTCAATTGTTTAAATAATTAAAAAGAATCTCTTTTATATAAAAACTGAAGGTTCGTTTCTGCAAGCAACTTGTTAAAAAATATCGTGAGAATCAGGCGCATTATCGTGAGATCGTGAGACTAAGTACTGAATCGTGAGATCTCACGATAAATCGTGAGATCTGGGATCCCTGGGTTATATACAGCACAGCAGCTCTACCGTCGGTGGCATAAAGGTGTGAGCAAGGATTTGTTGTCTTGAAATTTAATTATTTTAAATTGACTTTAGATACACTTAAATAAAATACAAAAAAGAGTATTTAAACCATAGATGGACGCCACTGAATTTTTTATAGATTAAAAAATTTAGTATTATTTGATAAAGAAGTTTTTAAAATCTAAAGGTAAATACAGAAACTATAGTAAATAAATTTTAAATAATTAAACCATAAATACATGAATCTGCAAATAGACACTTGTAGAAATGTTCATGATATTCTGTGAAATAAAAGTCATACATAATTTAAATTGAATTTAATAGAAAAATAAATTAAAGTGATATATTAACAATATTTTCTCAATTTGTTCGATGAGCATTAAATTATACAAACGTTCTTTGCTCAAAAGAGAAATAATGATATATTAACAATATTTACCCAATTCATTTAATGAATCAAACTCTAAGGGTCGGTCTTTTCACCGTCAGATAAAGTGTCAGGTAATTTTAATCTCCCAAGTAACTTAAAAAGTAATCTTTTCACTTCTGGATAAACCTAACTTCTGAATGATAACTTATCTTACCTATGAAATTCCTGATAAAATACTTCACTGATGGATAAACAGGTAGCTACATAACCACATAAGGTTAAAAACTACTGGATATTTACCATACATATTATTTAATTGATAAAACAGAAAATTAATTATCTGACAGATAGTAACTCTCAGATAATATATCCGTCAGTTAGTTATCTGGAACTTTATCTGAATGTGAAAAGGCCGACCCTAAAAAGTAATAAAATTGGAAGTATTTTCTCAATCCACTTATCAACATTTAATTTATAAACGGTAGAAACAATATAACTGCAAATACTCAATTCATTTTTAAACAGTTAAATTTATAGTCAATAGAAATGGTGTAATTGAGAATATCCTCTCAATTCATTCGCCAATAGTTGGAGAAATATATGAATAATAAAATAAGAAGGTTTATTTTTACCTATCCGAGACGTCTTGTTAAAATTAAGGTATATTGTTTTGAGTACTCAAAATAATATTTACAAACTGGTTGTAAAGAAAAGAAAATAAATCATACAGACAATAAAGAAACACGCATTTCAAAATATAAGTAAAGTGTCTAAATAGACATTACGAACATATTGTCAAAATTAAAGAGAAAATAATAAATATCAAAACATAATCCTAGGTATGACAGCGGCACTAGAAAGAGTCCTCTGTTAGGCTACACACTGCACACGAAGCTCATTGTGTTACAGGACTGCTTGGGGCACGGGACCATCGTAAGAACGTTTGAAATAAAAAGGAAAATCTCTGCTTCGCAGGGTAAATAAAACGGACCAGCATATTGGCAAGACAGAATTCCATTCTGTACCTTTCTGAGAATAACCACCCACGGTTGATGTGGCTCTCCACGGGATGAACCCTATATACAGGGTGTCCCGAAATTAGACAGTCATATTTTCACAGCGTATTCTACATCTTAAAATAGGAGTAAAAGTTCATATAAACATAGGTCCGAAAACATTTAGTTTTTGAGATACAGGGTGTTAAAAATGAAGTCCTGATGACACACTTTTGTAAATATTTTCTAAACGTTTAAAGACAACTAAGTGAAATTTGGTACAAATGCTTCCTTTTTTACGCTCTATTTAATGGACTAAACCCTATTTTTCGATCATCTTTATAAGTGGGTAAATTAGGGAGGGCTTAGGGTAAGTTTTTTTGTTGGCAGTTTTGAAAATTTTTGACTATAAAATTTGACAAACCAATGTTTTCTTCATAATAAAGCTACAATTGTTGCATCTCGCTAAAACGCACCATTTTCAAGAGAAAAGCATTTGAAAATTTCATGATAAGTTGATGTTATTTTATTTGAAAGTGTAAAGAATAATTAGTAGGTCTGTGAAATCAGAAATTTTATTTTTTTTAACTTTGGAAAACCGGTGACTAAAGAAATTTTATAAAATATTTACAAAAATGTGCCATCCAAACTTCACTTGTAACACCCTGTATCTCGAAAACGAAACGTTTTCGAACCTATGTTTATATAAACTTTTACTCTTATTTTAGGATGTAGATTACGCTGTTAAAATATGACTATCTAATTACGGGACACCCTGAATGTATATTAAAATATGAGTGTTTTGCCAGACAAAAAAAATGCAGGAGCAGCAAAGGAAATGACTTACTTCTTTTGAGGGTTTTCTGTGCTACCGGGATCCAGCAACACGTGGAAGAAAGTATCTCTCGGCGTCTCACTTGCCTCAGATTTTGGTCAAAAACCAGGTTCATCCAAAATAAAAGTAACATAAACATTGGCACAGGGGCCCTTGGAGAAAACAGTAAGCTTGGAAACTAATTATTACTCAACACTATTTAACACAATGCGGAGCTAAATCCCAACGGCCATCTTCTTCCAAAAATCAAAATGGAAAGGGCCGAAAAAAGTTATTTTTTTTAAAGTGACAGTTCGATCATAAAACTGACAAATTTCTAATGAAAAATGTTGCCAACCTATTAAGATCAAAAAGAACTAGTGTTCAGCTAGTGTCTCGTGACTCATATTTATGGTCAAATATAATTAAAGAAAAATAGTTATTATGCAAAATAAAAGAAATGGAATGATAAAATATAATCCTTACTCTATTCTTACGGTTATTTATAAAATTATGATGTACCTGTAGACAGATCAAAAGAACGTAGCTATTTGTGAATTGTGAATTGTACTAGACTGGCAACACTGGTTTGGTAACCTTGTTTGTGAGCGGCGCGCCAATTAATGTGTTTTTTGACAGTTTGAAGGATCTGTTGGCGTGTTGTCTTCTCTTTTTAGCTATATGCATTCGGCATATCGTCTCACACGTGTTAGACTCACTCATCATAATGCGCCACAGACACAGTATACTTAGGTATACTGTGACACAGAGATGCGATCAGCCAGAGGACAATGATGTACAAAAAAATATAGATTAACACGTATGAAAATAAAAATATTAAAATTAAATTTATATTTTTATGTTATTTATGTAATATTAAAATAATGTGTTTTTACTGCACAAATGAACCAATGGAGAAACCGCCCCTGACTACATAGTTTTATTATCAGTCCAATTTTGTAATACGTTCAGTGAAATTTTATGATATAAGTTGTATGCAAACAAAACGGACTCTTAAAAGCAGTAATTTTTATGTTTTTATAGTTATGTAGTTATTACCTCACTGGTTAAGTACATAACTCGACCTATTATTCTATTCGAGTGCGATTATAGTGCCAACGAAAAGTGGTTATGACTATATAATTCAAAATATGTTATTCAGCCACTATAGTTAGTTTAAGAGTTTTTGTAATGCAGTAAAAATTACACTAAGTTGACTTATAAACAGTAGGGATTAAAGCATAATCTTCCAAAACATTAAATATAAAGAACTTTTATTTAAACAAACACATTAACACAATATTATATACGAGTATATCTTGACTATTAGATAAAATTTTTCATTCCAATATTGTTAAAAATATAAAATACATACCCCAAAAATTTATATCAATAAATAGAAAGGGAAAATAACCCTTAGGTGAAAGTAATTGTGAAGTGGCAGATGCCGGGATGAAACGATCGAAGGGGGCGCGAAGTGAAACCGAAAGGCAGAGCCAATGCGGGTACTCAAGGAAGTCGGGGGTCCCCCCGAAAAGTCGGATTTGCGGTGGGTGGGCCGCTCTCATTTGTTGTCTTTTAAATTGATATATTCGATGCTTGGTTGATTTGTCAATCGGCCAGTGCCGTAGATCATTCGTTTTCAATAAAAACGTAAGAAGAAAATTCATAGAAAAATAAAATACTTTAATGTTTAATAAAGGAAAAATGCAAAAATTTAGAATCTGTATAAATTCATAAAGCAAAACATTTTTTTAAAAATATGAGTTCAAAGTTTCCCTCTATTCGGTAAACTTGCAACGAGTATTTTTAATGTATATTCCAAATTATAATTATCTTAGATGGATATCTTGAAACAAAAAAGTGGTGATAGGATTTTTCTAATTATTTCGTTATTAAAAAACAAAGATTTTTGAACGAAATTTTATATTATCTTTTTTGGAAACACAAAGCATAAAAAATAACACAAAACTTTTTTCATTGCTTTGAATATTAGTTTTTAATGAACTTTGAACCTTTTACAGTTATTATGGATAATGCTAGTTACCACAGTAGGATGGTCAATAAAGTGCCTACAGATGCTAAAAAAAGCTGATATAGAAAACTGGTTAACTGAAACAACTTTAGTCAAAACACAGTTATTAAATTGGGTACAAATGTAAGTTAATGTAAAAATTTCTTAATGTTAATACTAAACTAATTCATATTAGAGTTTAAATGATCAAATTAATTAAGTTCAAAAAGAAATTGAACAACATTTTAAAGCTGTTATTAAATCATTTACTGACGTAACAACATATGATAACGTGTGCTTAAAAATAAAAAAAATGTTTTAAAAAAATTAATCATTTGTAGGAATAAACCACCAGAAGTATTATTATTAATATTATTATTAATTATCCCGTTCATTACTACCTCTAATTAGAAATAACCAAATATAACAGATTTGTGCTGTGCTGGCAGTCTGTACAGCATGTAACAAAATAGAAATGCCAATCATGATAAAATTTTATCTCGTTGGTAGTGAACCTGAGCCAAGATATCAGTATCAGCGAAAAAAGCGATAATTAAAAAAATATTAAAAAATTGTCTTGTAGGATTATTTTTGAATATTTTTGTATTTGTATGATTTCGTATATTAGAATAAAAATTACAATTAATTTTGATTTGGATCTTAAAACACTTTCTTTACTATTAAAAGTGTTTTATAGTCAAGATTTTATTGTTCTATAGACTAACAGTTCTTTTTTACATCCATTTCAATTCTAATGGCAGTACATGCGCTATAAAACTTACGCATTATACGCGTACTGTCAAATCAACCTCATGCACAGTTTTGAGTTCCTTTTTAGGGAAATTCCTCCACTTACACCGAAAGTAGCAAACGGGACGTTAAAAAATGCTTCCAAAGGGATTTTTTTAATTTTGTAGACGTCTAGAAGCAAATTATTTATTTACCAGCAAAAAACGAAAAAATCCATAGCTAAGAAATATTAAGTTTCAAGACAGCTTCCACCACTAGACCATAGTACGTGTTGTTCATCCTCCTTCCCTGTAGCCAACTACAAATAGCAAAAAAACACGACATGCCACTTTTTGAAGTCAGATGCCAAATAAAAACTAAAACATTGTTGCACCAGTCAGTAGTAGAAAAACTGCTTCGGGCATTCTCAGAAGGTCAGTACCACCACCATTACTACTGAATTTATCAGCGCTTGGTCCTTTCTACCGACATGCGTATATTCCCAGGTTAAAGTTGATAGCAAATATTCAAGCTAGGAAAAAAGAAAGAACACTGTCACAATGTTATCTTTAGGCGAAGGAAAAAATCTACCTGAAAATGCTGCAGGTTTTTTATTACATGACGTCACTGCCTTCTTATCGTAACAATACTTTAACAGAAGATTGGGAGATATTCGGATTAATTAACACTTTTTCTATTTCTTGTCTTTTTCTTGATCTGCTGAGGTTGAACTTCATTACTCTACCGCATTGTCAGATTCATCTGCTGTTATGTTTTCTTCTGGAATCTTCTTTAAAACCTGCTGGTAAATTCCACAAGCCCGGATTTCTGATTTTATTATTTTTGCTTGAATATATTCCATACCATCAACTCTCTTTTAAATGAGCTGAAAATTGAGTCTTTGGAATGGTTTCTAGGTGGGATAATTTCCAATTTAGTCGTATCTTCTTCCATGCAGCTTTTAACGGACATGCATCCAAAGATTGCATTTACAGGCAAAAGGATCAAATTATTGTTGTGTTCCTAACATTAAGGGCAATTTCTGTATCTTATTGTGATTGATAGACAGTGATGGTCCTGACACCATTATTGAAGAATTAATTACATTCTTATTAACAAAGATAGATAACATAATAGTATAAGAAAGCTAAGAATAAAAGTATAAAACTGAAATTCAAAGAAAAGAAACATAAATATTTCATAAATGAAATTTTTTGTTTTTAAAAATTTTTAAAATTCTAATTTTAAATCATAAAATATAATATAAAGAACAAAAATATATATGCACAACACCAAGTACAAATATGACAATTGACAAATATATTCGCATAAATTAAAATGAGCTACTTAATTCAACCGATTACAGAAAAATTTATTCAATTTGTAGTAGGCCTTTTCGAGCAAGAGATTCTTAACTTGCTTTTTAAATATTTTTAATGAGTCACCACTTTTTATATTAATTGGCAGGAGAATAATTATCTTCTTCCCGCTATATACAATAGAGCCATATACCAAGCTGGAAGAGGGTACAGGCAAGGGAAGGTAAAAGATTCTTCTAGTATTGCTGGAGGTAATAATATTACATTATCATTATTTATATTTTGTAAAAACTAAAAGTACCATTTCTAAAATAAAGAGACAAGTGAGTGTTAGTATATTGTGCCTATTAATAATGGCTTACAAGAGACACTAGCATCAACTTTGCACATATGTCTTATGACCCTCTTCTGTAAGACAAAGACTCTAGTAAACAACTCGGAAGAACTTGTTTCCCAGAAACTTATAGCATATTGTAGATGGGATTCTACCAATGAAAAGTAAACACTCATTGCAACCGAAAGAACTAAGTTGTATGCAAGAGTTCTTACTCCAATACATCCAGCGGAGAGCTTCTTACACAAACTAATAACATAGATTTTAAATTTTAATTTCTGGTCAGTGAATAAGCCTAAGAATTTATTTTCGGGTTTTTTGCAAATTTGTTGCTGTCCAACTAAAATTATAACGACTGAATGAGACTATATTTGTTTCTGATACATTAAGAGATAAATAATTTGAATTACACCATTGTTTAATCTTAATAATGTATTTGTTAATAGTATTAGATAACTTTTCAACATTCTCACTCTCCCAGAGTATCCTTGTATCATCTGCAAATATGGTGAAGTATCCATTAATATTAAAATAAATAATATCATTAGGGATAGAACAGGTCCCAGAACGGATCCTTGGGGACTCCCACAGTGAATCATAAAAAGCATTGGTGTTTGCTTATTGACAGAAACTCTTTGTACTCTAGTCTCCAAATAAGACGAACCACTTTAGAGCTATTCCTCGGAATCCATATTTTTCCAGCTAGCTCAGCAATATTCTGTGATTTACACAGTCAACTGCTTTGGATAAGTCACAGATCACTGCAGCATCTACCTTGTTATAATTTTTATTTAACAAAAAACATAGCATCGGTGGTATTTTTACCCGAATGAAACCCAAACTGAGATGTAGATAGCACTCCGTGATTTATAAAAAAGCTTTTCCTCTTTACCAAGGTTTCAGTAATTTTTGCCAACGTGGGTAATAAATAAATGGGTCGATAGTTAGGAGGACAATTATGATCACCGCTTTGGTACACAGATATAACATTGGCTATTTTTAAAGAATCAGAAAGAACCTGTCGAAAATGAATGATTGATTGATTCTGCTAAAACATTTAAAACATCTTCTGGAAGATATGAAAGATGATTAACTGAAATTTCATCCCAAACTGAGGAATTGTTTTTTTGTGGTAGAAGAGAGGATATTCTTAATTTCTACATCAGTTGGTATAAAATAAAATGAATCGTTAATATTTAAATTATTTAAATAAAACAAAGCATCATTTGAAGGAGTTATTTGGGTGGACAGGCTTGGACCAGCAGAACAATAGAAATCGTTGATTTCGATAGGGCTTAAATTGGTGACCTTTTACCTCTTAAGTTATTTATTATTTTCCAGGTATCTCTTTGTTTAATGCCTGCCTCGTTTATTCTTTTTTTAAAGTATAATTGTTTAGCTTCTTTAATCCTTTTCCTGTAAATTGCACGATATTTCAAGTAATAATTTAAGATAGAACCACTGCCACCTGAACTCTTAATCTCTTTAGTTATTCAAGGCTTTTTGGGTTTGTTTTTAATGTTTTCATAGGAAAAGCATTATTAATTTTTTTTAAGTTGAGAAAATTTATTGTAATTAGATTTACTGAATATTCTTCCAGATTTAGATGAAGATTTCTGTGATATTTTATAAACTGTGTGACCTAATACTGGATCATGATCAGACAAATAATTTTTTGTTACATAACAATTTACGCAATGTGACTCAAAGTTTGTACAGAAATAATCTAATGCACTATTTTTTACGATGTGTAAAATTTTTGACATTCGAATCTACAGAAATTAGATAATCTATGTTGAAGTCACCTGTTAAAATTATTGGCGCGTTTGGTGGTATTTCAGATAAAATATATTCTCAATATTCCATGCTTGCAGAACGACCAATCACCTGCGTTTTTTTATGTGTTGTACATAAGCAGTTTGATTTTGTTTGAGGAAAAATAAATATATAGTCTAAACGACGCGCGCCTCTGTACAAGTGATTTAAATGGCGTTTGAGGACCCCCCAGATGCACCGACAGGGCAAAAGAAGGCACCTCGTCTCGCACCTCACCTTCGACTTTTCCTGTTACGATGATTTTAACGCGATTGAATATCGCACCCCACAAGTTTTGAATTTAAACGCCAAAGGGCGTCGCCAGACGCCGACCACCGATGCCCCCAGAAATATTCGTCGCTTCATTATTTTCGGAAATGGGAGGCGAAATCTTATTTGTAGCAATTTTCCTTTTTGATAATGCAATTGCCGCGTCGTTTTTTCCGTTTTCGACTGTCGAACAGTCGCCCGGAGGTTGATATCCAACGAAAAATTATTATTAGCGTATCCGAGCAATAAATACGTCGTCGAATCGAATGAATCTGGAAAAATAATTGTATTTTCTGAAGAAAATGTCGTATTCGTTTAGGGAAATTTAAATAAACTCTAGAGCAATTTTTATAGATAAACAAACTCACGAGAAATTCAGTAATTTTTAAGGATAGAAAAACTTCAAATTTTAATAACCAAGAAATTGTGGAAGATTACCAAACTGCTCAACCAAATTTCAGAAACGATTATATTCTATCCCTCTAATATTTATTTTGATAATCAGATATGTGACAGCAGAAATATTAAAAATACAAATGAATTTTTATGAAATTATTTATTTTTATAACATACAAATTCAAAAAATTGGCTTGAAACTAGGAGTCTTTTAAGAACTTGGTCGTCTGTTTGGTAGAAAACATGCATTCAGTCAGAAATACATAAACACATTAATTAATAAATTTATATTCTTATTATTCAATTCATCTCTGGCAACTTAACTCTGAAAATAAAACAAAGTTAAACCTAATATCAGCCAATCATCAGTGTTCTATCCTCACCCAACGTCAATAATATTCGAGATATTTGAACGATGCTGTATATCTTTCAATAGCTTAATACAATCTTTAGTCCAAGTAAATTCGCAAATAAAATTGAAATCTTGCCAACAATCTATATCGTTCCATTTGACTTTTCTTTTTACCACTCTCATTTCAATGCAATATTCATCTTTTTTAGCATTGTTGGGTTCTCCTGAATTCCAGTTAAAATATGTAATGTGTCTACCGGTAGTGAACCATATCCATTCATTAACGTCTGGTAATTTCGTACCTGATATCCAAAAATGGTTAAGACCATCACCTAGAAATCAGTTTATCGATAATTTAATTTCTTGATAATTGTTACGTCTTGATGCATAGTTCTGACAAATAGCTGGCTCAGACATTCTTTAAAAAGGTAACTAAATTCTCGAGGAATTTTTATAGACAAACTCTCGAGCAATTTTTATGGACAAACCATTTAGTGCTAAATTCTTCGAATAACTGGAAACTAAATTAATTCTGAAAAGGTTTATTTTCGAATATAAAAAGAAATATAAATATGGTGCATGGAGTTTTGGTTGATGAGTGGATGATTTGACGTGGAAAAACTTGGTTGTTTATCTTAGTCTCTGGCCAGCATAGCAACGGCGGCCCTTTATATATTGCTCCCAATCTTCTGCCTACTTGGACCTTCGGATAATCCTGTAAAGATTTACAAAAAGAAAAGCATAGCTTAATCAATAACAGTGACGTTATTATAAAAGAAGATACCAGATGGTTGTCACTCTAAAAACATTACATATAACCAAAAAATAAATTTATTGACACAAAACATAAAAGAGCAATTGAAATGTCATAAAAATCATTAAGAAGTTCTTTGTGTGCTCGCCAAACGAGACGCGAGCACCACAAATACTCCCCCTCTCTTTAAAAGAAAAAAAAAAGAAAATTAAATTGAATCAACTGATTAACGATTAATTAAAAAGTTATAACTAATGATGAATTAAATTATTAATAGAAAAAGTGACCTTCTTTGTCTTTTTAGCACTTGCGCGCTGCCAATTTGTTCATTTAATAAGAAAGCTGGTTTAGTCATGTCAATGTTGACAGTAACTTCGCGATTACCTTTTAAGATTTTGAAAACTTTGTCAGTTCTAGAAATAACTTTAAAAGGACCATCGTACGGTGCTGTAAGTCTTGGTTTGATACCCGGAACTTTTAAGAAAACAAATTCTGTATTTTTTAACTCTGGATGAACAATTGTGTTTGCTGAACCATGTCTTTGTACCTGAGATGGTTTAATGTTATTAAAAATTTCACGAAGTTTATTTAAAATAGGATAAATATGTACATTTTCTTCAGAATTGTTAAAGATTTCACCAGGAAGACGTAGCGTTTGTCCATAAACAAGTTCCGAGGGTGAGCATTGTAAGTCCTCTTTTATTGCAGATCGCAAACCAGGGAGAATCAAAGGCAATTCAGTTTTCCAAGTATTTGAAGTGAGTTTTGCCACAAGGGCTGATTTAAGAGTTCGATGAAATCTTTCAATCATGCCGTTTCCTTGCGGATGGTAAAGTGTGGTGTGTAAACTCTTGAAAACCTAGTCTTATACTAAATTGTTTGAACATGCCTGATTTGAACTGAATACCTTGATCATGTGTAATTTTATAGGGTATACCGAAACGTGGAATATGCTGATTTATTAAAGTTCTTATATTTTCTGATTCTACATTTTTAAGTGGGTATACTTCTATCCACCTAGTAACTCTATCGATTACTGTGAGTAGGTAAGTGCAACCACCAGAAGGCCTTAGGATCTACTAGATCTATGTGAATATGCTGAAATCTATCTTCAGGAATGGTAAAATCTCCTAAAATAGATTTGGTATGTTTGGAAACTTTTGCTTTTTTTGCACTGTATGCATGATTTCGTCCAAAGACATGTTTTTATTCATGTGGGGCAAAAAGTATATTTGTTTAATTGATTTAGATGTGGCTTTGAGGCCTGGATGAGCTATGTTATGAACTTTAAGAAAAGTATTATAACGTAAACTTCGAGGAATATATATTCTTTGTTTATTAGCAGAATTTCGTACCAAATTTTAAAATTGTGTATTTCAACGTTAATTAGCTTAAGGAATACTTTACTGTTTTCTTGATTTGAAAGATTTTGTATTTTTAAGAGATTATTTAGTTCTACGTCTAAGTTTTGTTCGTCAAAAATATCTTGTAAAGTGAAATTTATGTTATCAATTTGATCGTGTTCAGTCCGACTCAGGAAATCAGCGACTTCGACGTTTTTGCTGCCTACGTATTTAATTTTGTTAGTAAATTGTAAAATATATTCGAAATATCTAAATTGACATGGTGATCTTTCGGACGCATTCCAGCATACAACTAAAGTGTTTAATCGACTCGTATATAGCAAAAAGTTCTTTGTCAAAAACACTGTAGTTTTGTTGACTTTTGGTTATTTATTTAGAAAAATATTCTGAAGGTTGTCTAACGTTTTGGACAACTTGCTCTAAAGTGCTACCAATGGCTGTTGAGCTAGCTTCTGTGGTCAGGATCAATTGTGCCCCTTCCTTGGGATGATTAAGTAGAGATTAAAACAATAAAACCGACAATTCCGAAGCAAAAGCGGATGATTAAAACGCAACTATTAAAAATTTTGCGCCAAGATGTAGGCAACACGTAATAAGGGTTCAAAATGGCGAAGTTTTCTATCTCCTTTTAAAAGGCACTCAGAAAGCTGCGCAGTGCGACCATTCTCCGTATAGTAAACGAAAATCAAAGTATGTGGAGAGAGATCTTGTTGACTGGAGGAGGTTAGGGCGATTTCAATTACGTAATTTTTATAGACAAACTTTCTCGCAACCTAACTCTAGAGAAATATTAAATAAAACCAAACTCACGAGTAATTTGTAAATACAAATTAATTATTTTTTCTTTATTACCTCTTTCGGTGATTTTCTTCTCCAAAAAATCGTTTTCCTCTTCGGAATTTATAGTTACCAAATTCATTCCGTGAAATCTGCAAAATTGTTCTGCTTTGAAGAAGTTACCCTAAAACAGAAACTTTAAAAATGATTAACGGATAAAAAAAATCTGATGTGTCTAACACATGAGTTTCCTATCTAGTTATTATAGGCTTTTTCCGGTTATTTGGTACAACCTATTGCAGCATCTCTATAAATGTTTAGAGGATAAACTAAATATATACATTGTCCACATACATCTACCTCGAAACATTTTTCTATATTCATTGAAAACGAAAATACTGAAAAATTTAAATTTAGCACTTTTCCATTACGGTCCATTTAAAAAAAATCATGTATAAACAAAAATTATAGAGATCGATATCGCAAACAACTTTTAGTTCAACAATTTTCATAAAAATCAGAATTTTGCACATTTTGTCAAATTTCTCGAATACGGGCCATTTCAGAAAATTTTGACATAAAGCAAAAAGTATAGATAATAATATTAGAAGTAACTTTTATTTAAACAATTTTCTTCTCCAAACATAAATAACAGATATATTCCATAAAATATAAAAACGGCCTTCCATAAATCTGCCCAAAATCTAATCAGTTCATTAGACGCTGGAATAAAGCTTAAGTTTAAAATTTGGTGTTTTTCTGTGTATCGGTTCATGAGTTATGCGACATACAGACATATAGACATACACACACACACACACCCACGCACGCACGCACGCACGCACGCATGCACTCACACACACACACACACACACACACACACACACACACACACACGCACACCCACACACACACACACACACACACACACACACACACACACACACACACACACACACACACACACACACACACACACACACACACACACACACACACACACACACACACACACACACACACACACACACACACACACACACACACACACACACACACACACACACACACACACACACACACACACACACACACACACACACACACACACACACACACACACACACACACACACACACACACACACACACACACACACACACACACACACACACACACACACACACACACACACACACACACACACACACACACACACACACACACACACACACACACACACACACACACACACACACACACACACACACACACACACACACACACACACACACACACACACACACACACACACACACACACACACACACACACACACACACACACACACACACACACACACACACACACACACACACACACACACACACACACACACACACACACACACACACACACACACACACACACACACACACACACACACACACACACACACACACACACACACACACACACACACACACACACACACACACACACACACACACACACACACACACACACACACACACACACACACACACACACACACACACACACACACACACACACACACACACACACACACACACACACACACACACACACACACACACACACACACACACACACACACACACACACACACACACACACACACACACACACACACACACACACACACACACACACACACACACACACACACACACACACACACACACACACACACACACACACACACACACACACACACCACAGACATCATCGCGAAAATAGTCAAAACGGATTCAGGGGACCTCAAAACATAAAAATCCGTCGAAAACTCGAGGTCGAAAAAAATCATGATCTCTATACTTTCCTTATATCTGTATACAGATAGGAAAGTAAAAATATGTTACCTTAAATACGTCGCCGATGTAGTAGCTTTTTTGTCCAAAATGATACAAGTTCAGGGCAGGTATTTGTTTGTCTGTTAAATTCCCAAAGATTTCTACAAAAGGAAGAATATGTTTCGTAATGTCAAATAATTCTGATGTGTAAATAGGTGTAGATGATATTTATATTGATCTGTATGAATTTTTTTAGTAATTTGATTATTTAAACGCAAATATGTATGGGAAAGTCAACATACTGGCCCACAGAATATACGAAGAAACTTCTTGATATCATAGATTTTAAGACAATCAAAATTGTCTTCTTAAATTATATATGTAATTAGAAGAAACATGGGATATAAACAAATATAATGTCCTAAAATTTCCCACGTTTGAGTGACATTGTATTTAAAAAAGAAAATTTACTTAAACTAATCAATAAGGGAACACACCTAAAATTAAACCTTGAACAAATAATAACTTTAATTCCATTAAGAATAAATTAGACTCTAAGGTAAAGGTAGATAAACTAGTAGTGAGTAGGACCTTAGTTTTTTTAGTTTTCCAACCCTAGATAAGTTAGTTTAGAATCAAATTTCTTATTCATCATCAGAATAAAATGTTCATAAGTGGTTCACTTGGGGTATTCCCGGGCATTTATTAATAAAAACAAACTTACCAATATCTTGGGTCGAAGGTGAAAGAGAAATATTTTCTCCTTGAACATGATTTAATGTCAAAACAAAAACAACAAATGCTACAACCACTTGATGTTGGCACTTCATATTTAATAATAATTATTATTAAATAAAGAGTTGAATTATAATACGCTTGTATATCATATTTATCTCTTATTTTGTGTTTAGTGGAATTACATATATAAATAGTGGATATTTGCTATACTCGTGTTCAAAAATAGGCACCATACCGAACAACATTATTTTTCTGCATCCACTATTAAAATAATATTAGACACCTTAGGTAGTACGTAAACGTCCCGTGTTAATAAGCTGCATTTCCGGGATCTTTAAACTCACACGTAAATATTTATTTAATACATAGCGAGATCAAAATAATAGTAAAATTTTTATTTATACCCACAGCGAAGTCAATTTTTCATAGCCACAAAATTAGATTGACATTCAGAAAATATTTACTTGATCTATAGCGAGAACAGTACTACAATAGTCAAATAATACTGTTTTTCTACACCCGTATTATAATAATGCACTTATATGCCCATAATCCGTTTCATAATGATACCCATTATGATACAGATTTTTCATTACGATACAGATTTTTAATCAATAGAAACCTACTATTTTTCAATCAAGCATGCTGTTTGACGTTTGTCCTAGGTTTCTATGTAATTGTTTTAGTTGTCAAAACGTATTAAATTTTCGTAGATAGCTAAACTTCGATAATTATAATATTAAAATGTCTCATATCAGCGATATCCACACATATCGGAGAAAGCAGAAAATACAGTACAAAATATTTTGCAGCAAAAATCTAGGGAAATACCAATACCCGAAGTAATACCATTAATTACAATTTTGTAGAATTTTTTATAGAAATACGAGTAATTACTGTTATTGTGTTCAATACCAATATAAATATAATATTTATAGGTCTTGATTCTTTATCGGGTGTAGAAAAAATAGCGTATGCAACTCTCATGTAATGGTTATTAAAACACTCGCATAGACCATACGAAACTCGCCTTTGGCTCGTTTCGTATCCCGGTTAATGCTCGTGTATTAATAACCATCATTACATGATCGTTGCATAATATACTATTTTGTTTGGATAGCGTAGGCCATTTTTACTGGCCAAAAAGTCAGATTGACATTCAGAAAATATGTATTTTATCTACACCGATATCAGTACAATAGTCAAATACCATTGTTTTTGTGGACCTATAGCGAAGTAAATATTTCATAACTACAAAGTCAAATTGACATCGAGCAAATATTTATTTTTTCTACACCCTCATAGATATTAGCTTATTTACGCACAGATTACAAAATGAAAAAGTGTGCTATTGCGTTCAACTGAACGAATATATTTCATATCCATTCTAGGTAAAGAGAACACTGCAAAAAAATCAAATCCACCAATTACAGTTCATATTTTGGACACCCAACTACTATTATTTTTAAAATTTTGAATAAGTGACAATTCTGTCAAACTAATTAGAGAGTTATTAGGCATTCCAAACTGAATGGCTACCAGTGGGTTTTGACGGGTTATGATATTGCAAAATTATGGCAACCCTGTAGGCCTGGTGATTTGACAAGGTCAATGAAATAGATAGTTACATAGATTGATTATCCATATTTTTCAAAATAAACATAAGCGTATGCCTTGAAGTAAAAATGTAAGCAATTATTTTTTTTTTAAATATCTAAAGGCTAAAAATTGGTTTTAAAACACATTTTTGCTAAACCGATTCAAATTAATAAATATTTGCCAAGCAATATGGCCGCTCGTAAACGACCAGCTTTGAGCAATCTATATAACTATATATGTATCATTGACCCTGTTAATGACAACATGACAACAGGGTTGCCATATCTAAACTGTCATTACCCACTGGTAGCCATTTGGACAGGTCGTTGGAATGCCTAATTGCAAGTTTACTTAAGGTCAGTCACTATTAGTGATCTGCGCATGCTCAGATGTCAAAATAAGAGCGGCACTAATAGTGACTGACCTTAAGTGAACTTGCAATAACTCTCTATTGTCAGTATATTTTTTAGTTTTTGAGATTAAATATACATTAAAATGAGTTATTTTTGTTTACAATCAATAAATAATAGCATTTCTATTTTTATTTAGGCCACAGTTTGAAAAAAAAAAGAAATTTTAATCAAACTATATGAAACTAGTTTAAATACGAGTACTAAAACTAAAATGATAAAGATGGCAGTGGAGCTGAAGTCAGAGCATCTGGGATCCACGCGAATAGCATGGGTTCGAATCTGGGCTAGGGGCTAATTTTTTTTTCATATTTATTTTATTTTGTAAATTAGTAATATTCATAAATTATTTTAAAATTAGTTATTTTGTCTTAATAACCTAAAATAATTTTTAAAATTTGTAGATTTTTCGTTAGTGGTTCGTAGAAAAAATATACTGTACAACTCGAATGGATATGATGGCCATCATATCAACTCTTGTTCCACAAACTATTATCTATAGCCAGTCACAATTGTGCAATTCAAATGGATATAGCAGATGACCCTTCTACAAATGTCTGAAAATTGGTCGCTCAGTTTGATTGTCCTAAATCGACAGTATCTAGAGTCCTTAGAAAGCAACAATGGGCCAAGTTCACATGTGAGATATGTTGTTTTTTTAAATTATATTGTAATAGTTAGTCACTATACAAGTTATTCTAAATAATCAGTTTGTTAAAAAAGCCAAAAGTTTTTAAAGTAAAACCATTTATAATTTAAAATTTGAAATGTGTACGTCATCAGCTTGTACCGAAGTTTTGTTTGTTACACAGAACCAAGCCAACGAACAAACCGACACATAGAATGTCGAAATGAACGCACATCTTAGTGATACTTAAAATTGACATTACCTAGACCACCTAACCTAACATTCGTTGTTGTTTTGTTAACTTTTTTTACTCTAAAATATTAAAGAACATGTGACAATACTACAACATAGATTTTTTCTCTTATTATAGACCTGATGATAGCCCTACTGCAGAAATCTGTTATATAATATTTTAATAAATAATTCTTTGTGTGATTGATATTGAGTCATTATTTAAATATTTAATTAAATTAAAATATGCTAATTTTTTTGTAAGTAGACATGGCACAATGTTTCGGTTAGGTACGATTGTTTTGACAAAAATATGTTGACAGCGATATCAGTTGAGAGAAGACATTATTGTACGTAATGTCTTCGAGCATATATTACTAGAGTCATCGTTCAAATGGACTTTGTTTTGGTACAGGGGGGAAAAATAGTGTCCAGCATTCCCATTGGTCTGTTTCGTTTTGCTTGGCATGTCAAATCGTTCGAAATTGTCAGAACTGTCATTTGATTTTTGACTTTCATTAATTTCTAGCTTATCTTTGTAGTTTATAAGTGATTTTTTGTATTTTATTACTTTAGTGATACAAATTTTAACAATGGTGAGAGATGGGTGAGAGTTTGTGTAAGTTTTAAATAGAAATACGAAAAGGCATCGTCAAGGTCATTCCACAAGTAAGTAACCATTAGCGTCTCTACCATTTTTTTAAAAGAAACATAAGTACCCACATTTTATGCAAAAGGCCGTTAAACATGAATTTAAAATAAATGGTAAATTTAGAGAATTAAATTTAAAGAACTTATATTATGTATGAGGAATATTGTTTTAGATTTTGGACTTCAATATTAACAAGCTTTTCGTTTTTAACTCATTTTATCATGATAATGTTCAAGATGTTAAATCAATAATTTTTTTATAGGTTTGATGAAACATATTGAAAACATTTCAAATAGTGATGTTTTATGTTCCAATAATTTTCTGGACATATGTTTATGTCAAAGACTGGATGTGGAGAAAGAACTAGATTAATTCCAGGAGCATTTCCATCAGGACTTACTGAGACCCCAGAAGAAGATGAAACTAAAAGGTAAAGAACCCTGCACTTGTGGGTTAATCGTTCAAATTTTTTTAATTTTTCAGTGATGATCTGAACCATGAAGCCTCTGTTGCAGAAAAAGAAAATGCAGAATTAGAAAGCATATAAGTAACTAAGTACTTTTTAATACAACATAAATTTTATTTTCAAATACTTACCTATTACTAACTATATTTTTTATAAACAACAAAAATTGGCAATCATTATTTTTTATTAAATATGTTCTTTAATTAAGTAGACTGCTAGTCGTTAAGAAATAAGCAAAGCCTAATGTGATTTTTTTCAATAAAAAAGTCATTTTAAGCTTCTTTTCGTTGTACTCCTAGTCATTAAGAAATAATCGAAGCTTAAGACTGTTTTACGATAAAAATTAAGCTTCACTTATTTGTTAACGACTGGTAGTGCAAATGTACCTAAGTATTAGCTTGATTTCTATTTGTATATGGTTTAGTAATCTATTGAACATTATTTACGAACAATATTTTAATGTTTAATAAATTATTGGAACAAATTCTTTTATTGTAATTCTCGTACGTGTGTTAATAGATATCATAAATATTTTTATAATATACCTAATATTTATTTATATTTTTGATTTTTAAATATAAGCTCTTTAACTTTTTTATTGCCCATTATTTCAACCTTCATTTTTCCGTATCACATTTTCTGATATTTGAATTAAAAAAATCTGATGTGTCCAACACAAATAATAATAAATAATAATAATAATAATTATTATTATTATTATTATTATTATTTACTATTACTAGATTCCTACTTAAATAATGTGCATAATTTAAAGAATTTTAAAGGTATATATCAAATTTATTATTTATATTAATTGCAAACCCCGTAAAAATGATGCGACACTGAAAATAGTGTCTACCTGTTTCCCCTCATAACCCAAACAAACTCTGTTGAATGCGGACTCTGAAATATATATGCTCGAAGCGTAATGTGCACCATCTTTATCACAATAATCCTCTGATATTTTATTCGGTTACTTATGACTGCGAGTGTACATCTGTATTAATTTGAATGAATTTTGATAAGACGACGTTATGTTATGAAACCGCGAGCAAAATATCGAGAAAGGTTTTACTATTCATCCAGTACAATAAAAAAATGATTAAAAATTATTAGTCAATAAAAAAGTACTTACATAATAAAATCTTTAGGTATTCCCATTTTGATAAAGGAAATAGATATTTTGTAATTGAATTTTATTTTAGCTGGTTTAGTTTAGTCAATTATTATTATTATCAATGTTTTGGAACAAAGATGTAAGGTCAAAGTAATAGGCTTTCCCCAAAAGGACATCAATTCCAAAGAATTTATATATATTATTTTTCCTTTTAATTATAATTGATAAAAATTAAAATAATTATTCAAATAAATAAATAAATAAAACAACTTTATCTTTGGAAATGTAATAAAAAGACAAATAAAAATTACCAGTAAATTTTATTCGTATTAAATACTTTTCTACGCTACTATATATCCTCTCAAAAATCCCCCACCTCTTTTAAGTTCCTTCAATATTCACGCTCTATACGGTACAATAGTTATACCCGAGAGGTACTTAGATTAAACTCACTACACTTCATGATATACATAGCAATTACTATACGTAATGTACTTACACTCATACCACTTCATTGTGTTTGAAGTAATGGGGAGTACTTACTATAACTTATTACACATGATATACATACTATATACAAGGTACCTATATGTAAATGGAGTATTGAAAAGTATTTGCGATGCTCATTATACATTGAAAGTTTCTTACTATGCAATTAGACTAAGTACAGTGGGTTCAGAATTGGGAAGTACTTGTTAACTAAATCCCTCACTTTTTCCAAGTTCCTGTCTCGATATTCATGCCGTGACGCCATGTATGCTTGCGCCCGGCCGGTTCCTCACTCTAATCATGGTGGTCGAGAGTCAAGGATGTGCTCACTTCATTTATGAAAAACAATTATGTCTATTATTTAGAATGAACTTAGGATACAAAAGGCTTTATACGTTACAATAGTAATAACCGAGAGGTACTTAAATTAAACTCATTACACTTCATGACATGCATAGCAATTACTATATATACAAGGTAGCTACACTCATTACATTTCAATGTGTATGGAGTAATGAGAGGTACTTACGATACTCATTACACATGGTGTATAGGGTAATTGAAAAGTATTTACTATGCAATTCATATTCATAATATACAAGCCTGAGAGGCACCCGCTTAAAGCTTACGATTTTAAACTGATTTAATTTGGATATGGGCGCTATTATATACCCTCTCTAAAAATTCCCACCTCTCCTATGCTATTCATAATATACAAGTCTGAAGATGCGCGAAGGGTGGGGTTCTACCCCTTCTACCAATGTTTACGTGGCCCGTGTCTGCTGAAGATTAGCACTTCACTCTAGCTATGGCGGTTGAGAGTCAAGGATGTGTTCAGACATGGACTTATTTTCCCTATGCCACAATAGTAATCACTGAGATGTATTTAGACTAAACTCATTATATGATACACATAGTAATTACTATCTAAGAGGTACTTACACTTCGATGGGTACTTACTATGCTCGTTACACATTACATAGTAAATAGTCTCTAAGAGGTACTTACACCTCTAGGTATGTGGAGTAATGAGAGGTGCCATTACACTACGCAATTACACTCATTACAGTACATGATAGTAATTGGGAGGTACTTGCTAATTGCGCGAAGGGTGGGGGGTGGGTACTTAGGATAATTACTAATTACCTCTCATAACCTCCCGTCCAGAACTGGCTAATCTCATCTACTGACAGACTTATAGCAATTTTTAACATCCAACTTCTTGAGCAAATCTTGCCATACTTTTAGAAAAATTTAAATATACAGTGTGTCCCAGATTCGCTTCTCTATACAGGGATATCGGCTCCTATTATACATACAGCAAAAGGTTAAATGGGAAAAGTTTTAGAGGAAACTTAGTGCATTTGATAACCGGCTTCAGATTTACAATCGATCAATTGTTTATGGAAGTATCGGTGAAAAACCGAAAATGGCGGATTTCGTTTTTCGCGTGTTAATCCCAAACGAATTATTTGACATCTGTCAAAATGTGACATTATTCAGACCCCTTTCTATGTCAAAATATTAATTTTACAAATAAATAACTTACTATAGTTTCATAATTAGAGTGATCATAATGATATCCTTTAACAAATGAGACACAAAGTACATGAATTACTACTAGTTGCTAATACATAATACATAACATAGTTTATTTAAATGAACCATTTTGGAAATTTGTATTAAATTAAATTTGAGTCTCAGCTATTTTTATTTTGTATTGTATAAAACTAAGCGTGATAATAAAGTCATTTTGTAGTCAAAGTAAGGGAATAATATTTAAAATATTTAATATCTTTGAATAGAAACATTTATTTGCAATTATTGATAAATATTATTTAAACTGTCTGTTTGTGAAATAATATAATGAAATATTTAAAAAAAGATTTATTAATAATCATTTTAATTGCTGTACAATTTCTGTTCCTGCATCTTCAGTTTTTTTTTTTCAAGAATTCGCTTTTTCCTTTATAGTTACTGTCCATATCTAAAAAAAGTTTTTATATTAGTTATTTGCTCAGATAAATAAATAAAATATACATAATTAACAGTTTATAGTTGAAGCCAGTGTCAGGGCTGGCGCTATTTTGTAGAACCTGAATCCTATGTTTTTCTCGGTTCAGCAAACAAGGCCAATAACAAAAATCGCAATAAGTGAAATTACTAAGTATTAGGGATTCACACAGTAAAATTTTCAATTTAATACTAAGAAAATGCCGATTAGAATACAATAATTTTTAAAGACGTATAGGATTTTTTCATTAGACTTTTTATATGTTCACAAAATGTCAGTTGACCATCTAAAATGATACCCAACTACTTCTAATGGCTCACCTGCAATATTTAAATGAAGATTATTATTAAGAAACATCCGATTTCTACCAAAAAATAAGAATTTAAATTTGCTCGAGTCATGTTGCTTTAAAGATTACAGCAGTCTGAACTAAATTTTAAATGTCAAAGTATTTAAATAGTTGTGTATCATCAGCATATGCCTGTATAGAACATTTTTTTAATAGAATTAATAATATCAGCTGTATAAATAATGAATACTAGAAGACCAGGGATCGAGCCTTGTGAAATTCCTGATAAAATATCAATGTTCGATGAGAATTTTTTATGAACACACATCTTGTGTGATCTTCTAAGTAGACAAGACCAAATAAGGAATAAATAATTATTATCAATACCTAAATATCTCAATTTGGCACAGATTAGCTCATGGTTAATCGTATTAATAGACCGTCAGATACTGACTGATTTAGGTGCCCCATTTTCGCATGCAAGCCTCGAAGAGGGTTGAAAAGTACATCGATTTTGAGTAGAATGAAAGGAAATTTACGAATGGCCCCTGGGGATAACATATGGAAAATTCGATTTTCCTTAACAGAAATAAAAGGTGTTTTTTGCTTATTTTTCCACGCAAGCCGTTTTCACTATATGATTAATTAATAGAACTAGGCTTCGGAAAACCAAAGGCTTTAATGTTGCAAGTGGTTAAAGGGTTGAAATGAGGGCGTAATCTTGTAAAGAAAAATCGATATTTTAACTGATTTTTCCACACAAGCCCGTCGAAAGTATGAATACATACATCGTCACTAGCCCGAAAAACATATTGGCTTGAATGGCGCGAATGGATAAGTGCATTTTGGAGTCGGAAAAATTACCGCAAATTTGTTCTGATTTTTGAGTTATTTTTTCATGCAAGCCTTTTTAACCACAGAATGTTATTAATGTGTTAGACGTAATAATAAAATTGGCATGAGTATCGGATGTGGACGGAACGAAGGCTTGAGTCGGAAAGTTGCAGAAAAATTGTATGGAAAATGCCACCATTTTCCCACACTAGCCGTTTGACATATGCTTAGAAAAAGTGATTCTAAGACTATATAACAAAAGGCTTGAGTGTCGGACATGGTCATCATATTAATTATATCTCTTTCGTTCTCTTCATTGCAATTTGATACGGAGTGCCACTCCTGGAGACCATGCGGTGACTATCGAATGTTGAACTCTCAAACAATTCCCGACAGATACCCCTTACCCAACATACAAGACATTTCATCATATCTTCATGGTAAAAAATATTTTTCTACCATTGATTTGACAAAAGCTTACTTACAAATACCGGTACACCCCGACTCAGTTCCTAAGACAGCCGTTACGACACCATTCGGTTTATTCGAATTTCTTAAAATGCCCTTTGGCTTGCAAAATGCTGCACAGACGTTTCAACGGTTCATGGACAATCTATTTAGAAGTTTTCCATTTGTCTTTGTGTATATCGATGATATTTTAATTTTTTCTGACTCCTATAAATCTCATCTAAAACATATCGAAGAAGTTCTTAGTAACATAGCAATAGGTTTATCTATAAACATTAGTAAAAGTGTGTTCGCACAAAAAAACGTAGTTTTTTTTGGGACATAAAATTTCCGAACAAGGTTTATTCCCTACCGATCAAAAAATTCAAATCATAAAAACTTTTCCTAAACCCAAAACTATTAGCGAACTGAAAAGATTTTTAGGAATGTTAAATTTTTATCATAGATTTATTCCACATGCAGCCAAAATTCAAACACCCCTTCATATACACTCTTCTAAAAAGAATGATAACACTCCGATTTCGTGGACATCTGAAATGGAGACTGCTTTCGAAAATTGTAAACAAGTCATTTCTGATTCCACTAGTTTGTTTTTTCCTATCCCCAATAAAGAGATCATTGTTATGGCAGACTCTTCCAGTTCATCCATAGGTGGAGCAATTCATCAAATTTTTGATGGTTCACCTAGGCCTCTAGCATTTTTCTCAAGAAAACTATCGTCAACAGAACAAAAGTACTCAACCTATGACCGTGAACTTTTAGCAATATTGGCCACAATTAAACATTTTTCATTTATGCTAGAAGGACAATTAATCAAAATTTTCACAGATCATAAACCAATCACATATGCCTTCAAGAAAAAAGAATCTAACCTCTCTCCTAGACATATACGTCAGTTATCTTACATTAGTCAATTTTCCACTGACATACATTATGTACAGGGGGGTTCAAATATTCCTGCCGATACCCTTTCTCGTATAGCAACTATAATAAAGCGTGATCTCACTTCATCTAACTTAGCTAAAGCTCAGCAAGATGACCGTGAACTCATAGATATTTTAAATTCTTCAAAATCAAGTTTAAAGTTACAAAAGTTTTCTATTGATTTGTTTTGTTTGGCCATCAATGAGAAAAGATATTAAATTATGGGTTCGAGAATGCAACGATTGTCAACTATCAAAAATCAACCGTCACGAGAAAACTCCATTACAAAACTTTTCGCAACCAGATGAACGTTTTGCGCACGTCCATATAGACATAGTTGGTCCTCTACCTCCATCGAACAATAATATTTATCTTTTAACGTGTATCGATCGATTCACACGTTGGTGTGAAGCATTCAATGCCAAACCAAAAGGCTGACACTGTAGCACAAACAATTTTTGATGGATGGATTTCACGTTTTGGTACACCTGTCATCATAGTAACAGATATAGGTAAAAATTTCAGGTCTACTTTATTTAAAGACATGTCAAATTTACTTGGCATCGAACTTCGTCATACTACATCTTATCATCCTCAGGCCAATGGCATTATAGAGAGAAGTCATCGTTGTATAAAAGCAGCTTTAATGTGTCGTTTAAAAGATTCTAGGGAACTCTGGATCCACGAATTAAATGTTGTTCTTCTTGGATTACGCAATGCTTTCAGAGAGGACATTGGTGCAACACCAGCCGAATTAACTTTTGGAACATCGCTCAGGATACCTGGTGAAATTTTTGAAAAACCTAAACCTATTACAAATCAAAACGACTATCTTAGGAAACTAAATACATTTTTCGATAACATACGACCAACAAAGACACACTGGCATAGCACAAAAAATATTTTTAGACATTCTGAACTAGATAAATGCTCCCACGTGTATCTAAGATGTGACAAAATTAGATTATCGTTACAAAGACCTTATACCGGACCTTATTTAGTTTTAAAACGAACAAACAAAACTTTTGACATATTAATTAAAAATAAACGAGAGACAGTATCAAGAGATAGACTAAAACCCGCTTTCATGACTAATGAATTGGTGATAGAAGATAGTGCATATACAAAATGTTCAACGGTAGTCAGAAATACCAAAAGTGTACATTTTAAATATTTTAATTTTTTTTAAGGAGGGGGATAGTGTGTATCACCCTGTTTTATAATATTTCATTAGTAGTTAATGTATTAAGTCAGTTAATGACATGTAATTTAATAAAACGTCTGTTATAATAAAAAATATAATTTTTGGTACAAATTCCACGAAAAACATATCTCGCCAAATAAAGATTTATATCTTTCAGATTTGATGAGTTAAAAGGTATGTTACGTGATTTTTCACCGTGAACATTTAACTTTCTAAGAGCTGACCAAGTATGCTTTACATTACCTAGATTGCTGATATAATTTAAATATTATTTTTTTTTCTTGCCTTACAGCAGAAACCGTAAAATTTCGTAGATTTTTATATTGCGTCCAGTCATTATCAGAACTTGATTTTTTAAATTTCTCTATCATAATAAGTTTAAGTAGCCAAGGTGCAGGAGGTTTAGTCACTCGCACTTGCTAATAGGGGTCATGTTTATTAAAAAATAATAATATAAACTTATTCAAAATTTGTATTTTTTCATCAATATTTTCTCCTACTGTAATATTAACCCAAGGCAGGAGATGAAGATCATTTAAGAAGTTATCAATATTTAAATTTACTCTACTTGTTTTGAAAGTTACTGATTAAGTTAACATTGTTACTTTTAACTGGTGTTATCAACTTGGAAGTAGGATTTGTAATTACCTAACATCAATTTGGCTCCTGATATTCTTACGATTATCGCTAGTACTTGTTGTTCTACAATCTTTCCAAGTGACTTCGCACATGAAGTTGTAGTCCTCCCAGCAACCTCTGTTGTACCATTTTAGTTGTTTGTTCTTGATCTGCATCATTACGCATTCGTCATCTTTGGCTGCGTTATTGGGTTGACCTTCGTCCCACGATAAATAGGTTAGAGATTTTCCGGTGGTAAACCAGATCCATTTAACGTTATCTGGTATTCTGGTACCGGATGTCCAGAATCGTTGCGAGGACTCTTCTAAAAGCAGAGAAGACTTTTTCTACGACATAATACAGAATACGTTTTTAACTATTGTTATGTGTAATTGGTCATTTTTTAAAATAACGATTACTCATAATAATTTTAAGTTTGATTAATGTACAAATTATGCAAATTTTCAAAGAAACAACAAAATGTTCTCAAAAAGTTCGCATTTCTTGTAGTATTACCCTTGATAATATCTACTGTTTGACAAAAGACATATGAAGCGCTTGGAGGAACAAGGTACACAAGCCACATTTTTAAAAAAAAATTAGATTTGTTTATAGAATACTTTCTCAAGAAGGTCAGAAGCCACCGTGAAAATATTTCTAGCGTGCTCGAAGAGATGGCGCCACCAATCCTGTAGATTCTTGTTGCCTAAATTAAATACCAGGCATTTTTCTAGCCTAGAAGGTCATATGCCACCTAAAAAACAACATGGCGAAACAGAATCAGCTGACTATAATACAAAAAGTGTTTGAAAACGAAGTTTTTAGTGCCATTTCGGGAAGTGATTTCGATTTAGATAATGTGTGAATGACCGAAATTATTATCCTGATATTGGCAGCTCCAATTATTTGACAGACGACGATTTACCGGTAAGTAAATAATATTGTGGCTTATGACCGTCTTGCCCTTTTTTTGTGGCATGTGTCCTTTTACTTCCAGAATATATTAAAATATTTTTTTCCGGATTTAACCATTGTTAATAATTATTTGTATAAGAAAATATTAAAGTAATTATAAAATAAATTTCTATTACACGTTAAACCAATTTAGCCAGGCCTTTTTTTTTAAAAATGTATTACCCGTTTAATGCAGCTTGTGTCCTTTTTGAGTCGAAAAAAATCATTCAGTATTTGGTTATTTTTTTCCCAAGATAATGAAGCTGATGTATCAAGAGGCGTCTTAAAAACAACCTATAAAGCTCTCCGTCACGATGGCGAAAACAAAATATTCAAAGAAGAAAACAGAAAAAGCCAAAATCAAGCGAAACCTGGGACACTCTTATGATAGTAGTAGAGGAAAGAAAGTTGAAGATAGAAAGATTGGTCCTCCCTGCAAAGAAGTACAGAGGGAAGATGGTTGGAAAGGAAAAGGACATTTTTAACGATGTTTGGAATTTGGGATCTTATAAAGAACAAAACACTTACTTATTTGGATCTATTAAAGCTGTACCAAAAAAACGCTCATACGGAAAAAACAAAAAGGCAAGAATCCTCCAGGAAAGTAAATTATCAATATTTAGTAAAGTTTAATGGCTTAGACATACATATCTGTAAACAAGAGTTTTTATCCGTGCATGAATTACAAAACTCTTCTAAAAGAGTACGACTTCTTTGCAAACAGATTGCAGAAGAAAAAAGTGTTCTAAAAAATGACACATGAGGGAAGCATCACACTAGACCCAATAGGATTCCATATAAGCAAGTACAATCTGCTCGTGATCACATCAAGGCTTTTCCAAAATATGTTAGCCATTACAGTAGAAAGAAGAATCCCAACAGAGTATACTTACATCACGACGTTTTCATCTCTTCTCTGTACAAAGATTTTTACCTTGACTGGTGTAAACATTACACCAGTAAAAGAAGGATATTCTGTAATGAATACAATATCGGCTTTAAACTTCCAAAAAGCAATACTTGCCATACATGTGACTTCCTAAATATTTTGATCCAGGCAGAAAAAAGTAATAAAAATTATTAAGAAGTAAAAAGATTAAAAACTTAACGAGACCTTCATCATAGCAGCTGCCATGCAGAACAGAGAGAGGAAGTGGAATCAGCCAAAACAAATGGAGATAAAATTAAGCTTACTTTTGACTTACAACAAACACTTCCTACACCAAGTTTAATTGTTGGTTCTACATTTTATTTGCGAAAGGCTTGGACCTATAATCTAGGTGTCCGTGATTGCGTAAGTGGAAAAGTAACCATGTTCATGTGGCTGGAAACAACAGCGAAGCAAGGTAGTGAAGAAATCGTTAGTATCTTGCTAAAGTATCTTTCTTCCAAACACACAACTGGCCAAAAAGATCTTGTGATTTTTACAGAAAATTGCGGCGGCCAGAGTGAAAATTTGCAAATCATGTCTCTCTGGTCGCAGCTCGTGAGAGAAAATTAATTTAGAACTATTCCGTCCACACTTATCTACCATGTGATCGTGACTTTACGCTCATAGAGAAGCATAAAAGATACTTGGGCCAGATTTATTCTCCCGAAGACTGGTTCAAAGCTGTGCAAAAGAGCAAACGGGCAAATCCATTTGATGTGTTCATTTAAAAAAAATATAAATTAAAAACACTACATATGACATATTTCGAAGTACAACTTATTTTTCAAATGTGACTAATTTACAATTCGGTGTCCAATATATATATATATGCGAAGTTATTTAACCAATCAAAGTAATTAAGAAAATACTTCAATAACATAACAAAATAAACTGATTATTTAAAGTAAATACGAGTACTTAAGTAATTATGATATCAATCAGATAACAATAAGATAGTATCATTACCGGGATTATCTCACAGAAAACAAGGAAAGAGATTTAATAAAGGTGAGTTATTAATATCTAATTTAGTAGGTCATCTGAATTTTTAAATCTATTTATTTCAAGTCTTTCTAAATGGTATAGTTTAATGCCCTTATTTTTTATATGTAAAATTTCAGAGTTGTTTGTAAAAGAATGATTTTCAGCCAAAATATGATTTGAGTAAGTAGAATTATTTTTGTTTTTCTTTATAGCTATTATAATGTTCGGAATAGCGCTTTTTAAAAGTACGGCTGTTTGACCAATATACAATTTTGGACAACTACCACAATTTAATTTATGTACCCCCGATTTATTATTAGGATTAATTTTACCCTTGTTTTTAATATACTTCCCCATCGTATTATTGGTTTTGAAAGCTAAGTTAATATTTTGGTTTTTTAAATATAATGATACCTTTTCACTAGGAGCTCCAATACATGTAAGAGTCTTATATCTGCAATTTTGATCTTTCATTATGGAATAAACTTGATGAATAGCATGTTTAAAAAGTTTTTCCCCTAAAACTTCGAATTAAAATTATTGTTTACTGCGATTTGTTAAATGATATTTAATTTTATAGATCATACTGTTGTATGCTGCTAGCTTTTGTTTGTATGGATGAGACTCAGAGTAAGTAAGTAGTAAAGAGAGGACAGTAAACAATGTTTGTGTCGCCATGATAATATGGTCGAGAATTCTAATTAGAGAGAAATAGATTAATATCTCTATCTCTTTGTTTGTATTTGTCAGTTTTACAAAGCAATTCTCAGACAATTATTCCAGTGTTTAATTTAAATTTGTTCGTGTTGTGGTGTTAAAAGTAATTGTTATTAATATTATATTCATAACAAAAAAGTCATACTTTGTTTTCACTTTATTAAAAATGCACCTACCTACCTTTTAGAACATTAACCCAGCGAAATTGTTTTACGGTACGCTACTGCTGAGAATTCTAAAACGAGTGAGAAAGCCTTCATTAGAAAGAGAGATACTGATTATATGATAGCGAGATTAATATTGTATAACTTTATGCAGTGGTGGCCTATCTGCTATTATATTATCTAAGGGATGAGATGAACTATTATTTATTGTAATATCAGTATGTGATGGCTTATGAAATATCCCAAAACTATGGCCTTCATTAATTTTAATAATATTTAAGTCTAAAAAATTAATTGAATTATACTTCTCTGTTTCCATTGTAAATTTAATATTAGGGTGTATAGTATTGATAAAAACTAATAAAGAATTTAACTGTCTACTAGTACCAGTAAAAGCAGTCAACATATCTGTGCCAATAAAGACAATGTTTACTTAAATTATTGCTATGAATTTTATGTTCTATATTATCCATAAATATTTCTGCAAGCAACGGGCTTAATGGGTACCCTGTAATAAGACCTTCATTTGCTGAGTAGATGTTATTTTGAAATTGAAAATAATTTTGTTTTAGGCAAATGTTTAACAAATTTAGGATTTCTTGTTTGATTATAATATTGACTTGATTATGATCTAATAAGTTTTCTACCTTCTGATGCCATGCCATTACAAAAAAAAAAAGTTTTCTACCAGCTTAACTGTTTCTTTAGGAGGTATACTAGGAAATAAGTTTGTTACATCGAATGATACTAATTTTGTGTTACTAGGTAATTTAATGATTTTTAATTTTTCTGTTAATTCATAAGATTTTTTTATATTGTACTTTGAATGGAATTTGCAGTTTGCCGTGACAAATGACACAACTGGTCTAATATGATGGTTTTCTTTGTGTAATTTAATTAAAGAATAAAGTTGTGGTGGTTCATTTGTATTAGTTTAAATTTTTCTCTAGAATCAAAAATTGCTGTTGAATCCTGAATATTACGTTTTAGTTCTTTTTGATATTTCCCTTATCAGCACGAGTGAAAATGATATCATCCTGTTTTGCTTTATCCTTTATAGTTTTAATTAACTTACTATCTTGATTTGAATTGTTATTATGTAAAAATTGTGTTTTAATTGTGTTCGCAGTATGATATTTATGAGACAAAGTATTGTATGAATCTTATAAAGCGATTTCTGTTTCTATTCCTAAAATTTATAAGTTCGAAGTATTTATCTTAGGTGCGATGTTGTGTTTAAACCCTTTTTCTATTAGAGATGGTTCTGGTTCAGAGAAATTTGTGGTAGTTAAGTTAACAAATCTTTTAAAAAATGTATGATCAGATATTTTATTTGTGTTCTGTTCTGATTTTTGTTTAGGTATTATGGATTTTTTACAAGTAAGTGATTTTAATTTTTTCCGTTGTCTAATAAATTTTTTATGAATAATTTGACTAATCTGCTCCCTAATGTTTTTATCTATAATTTCAAATTCAATAAAATGTAATCTGTGAGATAGTTATCTCAAACATGAATTGAATGGAAATTTTAAACAGGGATATATTGGAAAACGTTGTAATAGGCTTTGCCAAAAGTCCAACGGAATTTTAGAAAACTTGAAAAAATTATATGATAAACCTGTACAGCTAAACAATAAGAAAGTGGAAGACTTGAAGAAGCTCATGCAATATACTCCTGTTAACCAAAACTTCTACCTAAATATTTTTAAAACAGCTTCTAGTCGCTACTGAGGATACAGGTACAGAAGAAAATGACGTGGAATGTGTTGATAGTAAACCTAATATAGACTTTGACGAAGAGTTTTAGAAGTCGAGGTATATTTTTATAAATCAGAATCCAAGTTTTTGTTCCTTTTATTTTTAATATATCTTATTCACTTGTTATTTGTTGGTTTTTTTTTATTTCAAAAAGATGTAATACCTTTTTAAACGCATAAAGGTCACAAGCCACATTTTTTCTATTTTCAAGAATATATCAGTTTTTAAAAACAAATTAACAATTTTTTGTAAGAAGCTGATAAATAAACTAGTCTTCCATACATATCACATAAAATTGTTCGTTCAGGATTTAACCAAAAGTTTAAAATTAAGTTTTCTCAATAAAAGCCTAATGTGGCTTATGTACCTTGTCTCCCCGAGCGCTTCATATAATTACTGTTTTTTTTCTAAATTATAAACGTTTTAATCTACTATTTTATAGACTTAACGTAAATATAAAACTCGCACGTAATTTTTTTCTAAAATCGCCAAATTTATATCTCATGTAACTAATTTCTAACATCCAAATCATCAATGTTTATAATAAATTGAATATTGAAAATACAATAGCCCTTAACATCTAATTTCATTAAAATTCATAGACATTTTATAAAATTTTATAAAATTCAACTATTTTTTTTAGTCATAAAAGTTAGTAATAAAAATGTTAATATATACCTTGTTCGTTAATTTTCTGTCGCAGAAAATCATTTTCTTCTTTAGACATGATGCTGACTAAATTCATTCCGTGATATCTGCAGAACTGTTCAGATTGGAAAAAGTTTCCCTAAAATAATAATAAAAATAAATAAAATTTTCGATCCGCCATATCTCTTTTATATATTTTATATATTTTATATATTTTATATATTTTATATATTTTATATATTTTATATATTTTATATATTTTATATATTTTATATATTTTATATATTTTATATATTTTATATATTTTATATATTTTATATATTTTATATATTTTATATATTTTATATATTTTATATATTTTATATATTTTATATATTTTATATATTTTATATATTTTATATATTTTATATATTTTATATATTTTATATATTTTATATATTTTATATATTTTATATATTTTATATATTTTATATATTTTATATATTTTATATATTTTATATATTTTATATATTTTATATATTTTATATATTTTATATATTTTATATATTTTATATATTTATTTTATATATTTTATATATTTTATATATTTTATATATTTTATATATTTTATATATTTTATATATTTTATATATTTTATATATTTTATATATTTTATATATTTTATATATTTTATATATTTTATATATTTTATATATTTTATATATTTTATATATTTTATATATTTTATATATTTTATATATTTTATATATTTTATATATTTTATATATTTTATATATTTTATATATTTTATATATTTTATATATTTTATATATTTTATATATTTTATATATTTTATATATTTTATATATTTTATATATTTTATATATTTTATATATTTTATATATTTTATATATTTTATATATTTTATATATTTTATATATTTTATATATTTTATATATTTTATATATTTTATATATTTTATATATTTTATATATTTTATATATTTTATATATTTTATATATTTTATATATTTTATATATTTTATATTTTTTTGTGTTTTTTAAGCAACTTACCTTAAAAACTGTTCCTATATAATAACTTTTCTTTCCATAATTAATTAAAGGCAGAGTAGGTATATTCTGATTTGTTTTGGTTTGATTAGTGGGGCTTAAATCTAAAAAAATACAATTAAGGACAGTTGCATTAAAATATTCTACAAATTCAAGAAAATCAGGATGTGAAGAATATATAACGAATAACTAAATAAATTCTGAAAACACTGAAGAAGATTAAAATATATTTATGTATTAAACAATTATACAGGGTTGGGTAAAATTGGCGGAGCATTCCATTTGTGGCTCAGTTATAGATTGTATTATAAATTAACCCGAATTAAGTTAAAGTAAAGTTAAAGAAAATGGGTATTTTATAAATATCATAAATATCCTCAAACCGATTTGATTTAAATTTGGTACAGTTATTTTAAGTAATAAGAGGCATAACCAGATTGAAATTATTGGCTCCAGTAGCGTCTCAGTGGACACCACAGCTAATATTAATAAAAACAAAAAGTACGTCACTGCAACTTTTTTGATCCCTTGTGTTTTCTTCATATCTAGCTTCGTTTCCGAGAAAACAAAATAAAAATCACTTTAACTTATTCTAAAAACTTTCCATAGACAACATAAAAGAAAAATCAAAAATATAAAATAAATAATTTTGACCTCAAAGTAAATGAGCATGTCATTGATTGTCTGACACGTTCAAAAATTCCTTATGGCATTGCAATTATCAATTATCCGATTTCTCAAGTTATTCACATTTAGTACAGATATGAGGTTTATAAAAAAGAGCCTTCAGATGACCCCATAAATAAAAATCTAGAAAATTCATATCATCAGGACTAGGAGTTAGCCAATTTTGAGGTCCTGCACATTCAATCCAGTGATTAGGGTAGGTGATGCCGAGATGCTGACGAGCTAGACCACCGTCGTGCATAAACCACATGTTGGCATTTAAATGTACATCTCCTAACAAAACAGATAAATTCCCTTGTCAAAAGTTCGTGTAGGATTCACCTGTTAATCTTGCTAGCAAAAAATGGCCCAATTAGGTAGTCATCAGACGTTCAACGTAACGAATCAACCACCTGAAAATTCCAAGGCCGAAGAGCTTGAACCAGCTGTATGTAATATGGGTACAGGAAATTATTTTTAGAACTTTCCAAACGGGGTTCTTGGACTGACTTCTGGATGCAGTGCAATCTTCCTGGTACTACTTGAGGGATCTTCTTCTATCGCATGAAGTATAGCTTCTTCTATTTCAGGCGTTGTTACAGTTATTGGTCTTTCACCACCTGTATTTTTATTAAAACTCCCAGTTTCACTTAATCTTGCATGTTGTGTTCTAAATGTTTTAGCACATGTAATAACTTTGTGAGGATATCTGTCCTGGTAAATTATCCGTTCTTCTTTCGCATTTCTCTTTGCTAATTCATAAATAAAGTGCATGCCAGTCATCTCAAAATGAGTAAAGTTATTCATGATGGAATCACTGATAATTGACAACTCTAAATAATAGTGATATGATAATACTATCATTGTGAACAGATCTCCAAAGCAGGTAAGTAGGTACTAGAACTTCCTAAATCTGAAAAAAAAAAATAATTTACCTATTAAAACCAGTGGTGTTATGGATTTTAACTTAGTTGCCTTCCAAGACGCCCCTGAAATGAAGTCAAATCTAATTACTAACTCGAAATAAAACGAGTAAAAAGTAAGTACCAAGTTTAAGATAAATTGGCGAGATGATGTTTTAATATAAAAAATATTTTTTTCCATATTCATGATAGGGAAGCCCAAATTTTTTAAAACGTCGATGTTGACATCAAATGATACATCGAATACAGACTATCGATACTGTAAAAAAATCTGAAAGATAACATCGATTTTTAGAAAACATCGTTCAAAAGCAAAAAAAGGTCTTCAAGACCATCAATTAAAACTTAAAACTTAACAAACATTGAAAAATAAATCATCGATGTTAAATACTAACATCGATGTTAACTAATAACAACTGATAAAAAACATCGATGTTAACTAATAACATCGGATAAAAAACATCGATGTTAGCATCGAAAATCAAAACCAAAAAATCGATGTTTTTTTAAACATCGATACATCGTGCGCATCCCTAGTTCCAGTGCCGGATTTATATTTTTTATGAGTGTAGGCCACTTTATTTTCACCGCCCCATGTACCTTTCTAAAATAATAATTTTCCATTTGTAGTAAGGAAAATACTAAAATCAAATAAACGAATGAATTAGTCATTAAGAAAGAGCGTAAAAAAGAAACAAGAATTATAATTTTTTACGAGACTTTTTAAAAAATCATCTATAATATCATCACAGTATACGGTGTTTATTATCTGTGCTTCTTTGTAAAGAAGAGCTAAAGAATTCATTTTTTCTTGATACAATGAAGACCTCTGATAATTTTTCAGGCGTTTTAAACAGGAAAAACTTCTTTTCCTAGAACAATTTGTAGGCGGAGTGGAAAGTGCGATGCAGAGAGCTATATCCAAGTTAGGGTAAACATTAGACAGAGATTGATTCCTTAAAAACGTTGAGAGACAGTAGTGAGTTTGATCCAGGCTTCACTGCACACTCTGTAGTTTTATTAGAGGAAATGTGCCTGTGAAAATGTACACATTCTTGAACCAAATCGTCGTAATATAGATAAAATAGGTACAATAACATTAGGTGCCTAGGATTGATAATTTTCGATAGGAATGAGTTTCTATAGGAATTTTACGTATTAGTATAAAAAAACAATGAGAAAACCAGTGAACTTGTTTGACTTTTATTCTCTGAAATCAAGTAAGCGTCCTCTGAAATCTGCCGCCCCTAGGATGCTGCCGCCCCTAGGATGCTGCCGCCCCTAGGCCGCGGCCTATATGGCCTATTGACAAATCCAGGACTGCCTAGTTCATGATATGCAATACAGTAGATTCTATTTTTTTTTTTTTTTTAAACGAAGCTAGATATGAAAACAATACAAAAGACCAAAAAGTTGTATTTTTAGTTACTTAATATATAAAAAAAACAAAAACTACAAAAAATGAGTAGCATACTTTTTTCTCAATAATATTAGCTGTGCTTCATACTGAGACGCCACTGGACCCAACAATTTTAATCTAGTTAGGCCTAAATAATCGCCTTATTACTTCAAATAACTTTACCAAAAGTCAACGAAATTGGTTTAAGGATATTTTTTATATTTATAAATTACCCATTTTTTTAACTTTAACGCCCTGTATCTGAGAAACAAAGCAACTCCAGACATATTTTCATAGGAACTTTTTTTCACAAAACAACCCAAAGAATCAACCACTGAAGTTTCGTACCGTAGTTAGGTAACACCCAGTAGGTATATAAAATATACATTTGTTATCGCACTGTCAACATTTCTTGTAAACGACATTTAACAATAACATGTACGTAATGAGATCCCATAACATACACGTGCGTTTTGATAAGAAAACTTAAATTTCTTAGTTTAATCAAATTACAATCAAATTTTTATCTACGTAAGACTTTATTTGGTTTATTTACATAAATTTAGTCAATATAAAGATACTAAAACTTTTAGCATTAGCAAGATACATTTTGGATTAAAAAAGTGATGCCCCTAAATGTCGGCAACACATTATCCAATTTTAAAAAACTAAGTCGCGTTTTCTTAGTATGCTATGAAAATAAACGTCATTTCGTTTATATTGTCAATTACCTATCGAAAATTTGTGGATTGGCGACACAAGCATAACGTTAAATCCTTTTCGGAGAATGTTTTAAGTGGGCGTAGAAAAAGTATAGTACGTTACACGAGTTGTAAGCCCATTACGCACTCGTTAACTTTTTCATTTCGTGCGTAATGAGATATTTACAACTCTTGTTACGTAATATACTATTAACAAAGGTATTTGTTTGATATTAACAAATTAATTTTTCTTTTTAACATTTTTAATATTAATATATAAGTGTTTATTTTCAACTAATGAGCTTTTAACTTATGAAATGGCTATAATAAATTCGGCCCTATCCAAACTTATGTTAAAAATATTAACAAACTTTCTAAATATTAAACAAATGTTTCTCTCAGTGTCTCATGTCCCATAATGACGTAGACATATTTTGTACTTACTTGAAACCTCTTCATCAGAATAACTTGATTGACTAATCACCGATTTTGTAAATGTCACAAAAAGTACACTAAATACTAACAAAAAATGGCACTGGTTGTGGCTATACATCTTAGTTTTGTATTATTTATATTTTACCTAATATAAATATTTAGCAGCAATGATCCACTCAGTGATGTGTATTAACGTTAACTACTGATTTATAAATATTATGCTAATTTGTTTTGTTTCTATGAGATAAAATGTCGTCACAATTCCAATTATAAGTAAAGCGAAACTCAAAAGAAGTGAACCATATAATAATCATTGAATAATTACAACAAACTCGTTTACAAATTACAAGACAAATAAATATCTATAAGGTTAACTGGTGCCTGACCCTTTACTATTTATTTCCATTTATAAATTTAGTAGAATTTAAGAATGTTTTGGTTTTTCCCGACAATTTGTTGCATTCTGTTGACTAATGATTTCTTTATTGGTTTTTATCAACTACTAATTATTACTAAAATCATATTTTACTTTAAATTAAATTTTGTCGTTCATACGAGGATAATTCAAAAATTTCTTTATATCGTAGAAAAACTATTGTTATTTCATGACATATTGTGGTTGTTGCCTTATAAAATGTACCACATTTATTAAGTTCAATAAGATGGAAATGACTAAAAACTAAACTAATCTATATTTTATGGGTAATAGTAATATAACTGCAAGAAAATTAGTTATTAAAAAGGGAAAGAGCCTAAAATAACAAAAAAAAAACAACACAGTCTATGGGTAATGGACTATAACAACGCATCGGAATTTTCAATTTTATTTAAGTCGAAACAATTATTAATGGTGTTTATTTTAACAAGAAAACGTTGACTTATCCGCTGAATAAGACATTTAGAAGAACATTGGGATTGAAAAACAACTTTTGATGAAATTTCCCGCCTAAATTCACTCTATAGAATAACTACACATTGTTACAATGGTGCCAAATATTTTTAAATAATCTGTTTTCTTTTCGTAATGCGTCAATTATTTTAGTAGTTTATAATATTTTTGTTCCAATTTTCAGGTCTTATTTGACGTTTTTAAATTAGCTGAATCTGCTGTCAAAATTCTAGGATTCATGTTAAATACAAACAATTCAAAAATAAAAATACAGAATTGTATGAATTACTACAACAACTTAGAGTTTTATATATTTATTTAACAATATTAACGGTTCCACAATCATAGGTTAGGTTAGGTTGAAAATGAGTGGGATGATCTCATCGCCTTCCACTGTGACCCAGATGGGTCTATTGTGAATCATGACTAACTTATAGTTCACCGTACAAGCCACACCTTTTGATAAAGGTCATGGTTGAATTGGGTGAGACATCTTTAAAGTCGGTAGGCTCCAGTCAGGTAAACCCGAAGATCTGGAACCTGATTCTTTCCAGAGCGGAGCAGGTACATAAAATGTGCTCTGCAGACTCGTCCTCGACCTCGTCCGATGTTTGTTGCAGACCTATCCTTCTCATGTGGTTGCCCAGACGGCAGTGTCCTGTTGCCCAGACGGCAGTGTCCTGTCATCAGTCCGGTGAAAATGCGTAGATCTCTCCTACTCCATTCTCGGATCTGAGCAGAGGCGTTCATGGAAGGGTTGGTTATAAACGCCTTCGAATGGGTTAGCCCTGGGGTATCTCTCCAGTTCGTGAGTGTTACACCCTCCGTCCATTTTGAGATAATTCCTTTGGCAGTGCTTTTTGCAATGACCAGGAATGGTACTGGTCCTATGAACACAGATTCGGTTCCTCTTTTAGCAAGTGCGTCGGCTTTTTCGTTGCCCTCCACACTACTGTGTCCCGGAACCCAGATCAAAGTAACTTTGTTCCGGGCACCGAGACACTCTAGGGTATTTATACAGTTCCAAACCAGCTTTGAGTCAACTCGATTGGAGCTCAGGGCCTTAAGGGCTGCCTGGCTATCTGAAAAGATCTTTATAGTCTTGTTTGCGGGGAGAAAATTGATCAACTCTCTCGATCCCAATTCTATAGCAATCATTTCTGCTTGGAAGATCGTGGCCAGAGAGCCTAGGTTTATTGATATGTCAACTCTAGGCCTCTGGCCGAAAACTCCCGCTCCTACTTCTTTTTCAGTTCTGGAATGAGGACGCTGTATGGCTTTTCTATGTGCTGTCGGGGAACTAGCTAGTCCGAGACCATGCCGAAGATGAGGTGATTAATAATTTCACTCATCAGCCCTGTCTTGTACCACCGCAGTTCTTCGTAATATTGACTACCCACTTTCAGGAGCCTGTAGGAGACCATTCTGGCCCCTTTCTGGCAGAATTTGGAGAGGGGTTAGGTCCAGCATGATCTCCATGGCTCCTGTAGGTGTAGTTGACATTGCTTCAGTTATGGCGAGGCACGCAAGCCGCTGTATTCCAGCCAGCTTTGCTCTGGCCGTCCGTTGGAGTCCCTTGTCCCACCAGACGACAGAGCCGTACGTAACCATGGGTTTTACCACTGTTTGGTAGATCCAATAGATCAGTTGAGGACTGATCCCCCATGCTTTGCCGCATATCCTTCTGAGAGTCCAGAGGGATAATCTGGCTTTGTTAATGGTTTTATCCAATTGGGGGTTCCAGGTGAGTTTTTTTATCTAGGGTGATTCCCAGATATTTCACCTCCTCCGCAAAAGGAATGGTTTCTCCAGCCAAGGTGGGTTGTCGAAGCTTGTCGAGCTTCCTTCTCTTGGTGAAGGGGACAATAACAGTTTTGCGGGGGTTAACAGACATCTGCTCCCTCTCGCACCATCTGTTGATCGTATTAAGGGCTTGTTGAAGGATGTTGGAAATCATCTCTTCCCACAATCATAGGTTCACATTCATTAGTAATAGTACATTGTATACCTAGGCAGTAAAGCGACTGTTTTCCAGGCCGAGTTAAGATATGGATAGGCAAGGCGAAGTCGAGCTTGCACACATTGCAAGGCCTGGAAAATCACTTTACTGTCGTGGTTTACATACTATTTTTTATCCTGAACCAACAGAAAGCTTTACCCGACACTAAAATGAAATGATTATTATTACTTCTTCAAAATAAATTTGAAAGTCCGCATTGATATCAACCACAAAAATGTTTTAGAAAATAACTATTTGACGGCAACACACACAACATGTATGTGTAATGTGTATTGCGGCATGTGAGATCTTTATAATTTATTTTGAAAAAATGACTACAACTTAACTACTCTACATCAATTAGGGATCAATATCACTAAATACATAAAAATATAATTATACAGTTTACCGAGACTCCTGCGACTCTTTATACTACATTAATAAAATTTGACGAATATTTTATACCTAGAAAAAATGTAATTTTCGAACGCTTTAAATTCAATTCAAGAACTTAACATCTGGGCGAATCAGTAGATAGTTTTATTATTGTAACAGTTTTAGCAATAATATCCATGTAATAAGGCTAAAAGCCTGTTTGGGTTGTGAAATAAATAAATAAATAAATATCAAACCTAGATACACTAGCAGAAAGCTGTGATTATGGCACACTTAAGGAAGATTTGATTCGTGACAGAATTGTGGTCGGAATGATCGATAAAAGAACTAGTGATAATTTGCAGTTAAAACCTAATCTAAATTTAGTGGAATGCATTCAGACAGATAAACAAGCGGAACTTCAAGCACCACAAAGCATGCAGCTACATCAACAATTGGAAAATAGTGCCATTCAAAAGTATCCAACATCTTCAAGTGTCAGTAGCTCCTCAGGTAATAGTGCAAAATTTCGAAACCAACAAGAATATCCTAAAAATCCTACGAAAAATTGCATCTTTTGTGGTCTCCAGTTACATCCAAGGGACAAATGTCCAGCAAACAAGTCTAGTTGCAACAAATGCAGTAAGCGAGGTCACTGGGCATCAGTATGTAGAAGCAAAACTCAGGTCAGATCTTTAGAAGTAGAAGGATCACAGGGAGATGATTCATTACTTGATCGTATAAATTCTCTAAACTTTAATGATGATAACATGTTCCTGGGATCCTTGTATATAAATAATATCGTAACAAAGCAGTGGCAAGTAGACATTTATATATCAGAAAGAAGTCTTTGCAAGGTATGGAATCCCAGATGTGGTAACGTCTGATAATGGGCCACAATTTCAGTCTCTTTTCAAAAAATTTGCACAAGATTACGACTTTAAACATATCACTAGCCGTACTTTGCACAATCTAATGGTTGTATAGAAGCCGCTGTAAAAGTAGCAAAAAATGATGATTTAGCTCTTCTAGCATACAGATATACTCCATTGGACTGCGGTTTTAGTCCGGCAGAACTTCTTATGAACTGTAAAATCAAAACTACTCTTCCCGTTTTACCTAGTAAGTTAAACAACCCCGTAAGTACTAAGTCTGTATTTGAAAAACAAAATAAGGCAAAACAAAAAACAGCTAACCAGTTTGGCAAAAGACACCAGGTCAGAGAATTGTCCTTTTTAAAGTGGGGGGACAGTGTTTGGGTAATTGATATCCGGACTTACGGAAAAGTCGTAGAAATATTAAAAGAACCTCGACCATATATTATTGCAACACAATCTGAGTTCTACCGACGAAACAGATGGCACCTTATACCCGCCCATTATTATAAATTTCCCTCCGCTACCCCAGCACTGTCTAAACCAACTGAGCCCTCATATCAGTCTCAACTGTATGTACACAATAATGAGCCTTCTTTAAATTATGATAAGGCCCCACAGCATTCTAGAAGTAATGGTTGTGATGATCAGGAAGTGCATAGTGAAAGTGATGTAAATCCCCACCTTAATAATAGTGAGAACTCTTCTAGCGTTGGAGAGAGACCTTCAAGGGTTGTTAGAAACCTTACTATCTCCAAGACTATATTACTGATTAAAAGAGGGGGATGTACTGTCAGGGACCTGGCAACATCGCGGATCTTTGTGCGGTATTTAGATCCGATCAAGTGTGTGACAAATGACAGAGCGCGGGGACATTCTAACCCTAGAGTCCAGAGCTTGATGGGCATGATCTTTTGTTAATTATTGATAATTTGATAACCAGTTTGAATACAAGTTTAATTCATATAGTTTCTACTTATTTCTTTACCTTGATAACCAAACAGATACCAGATAATTTTGAAAACTGTTAATTTTTTAAATGATGGACAATCCTTTACATGTTAGGAAGAGGCTATCAGTATGAGAGGGTCTTTGGAACGGTTTCGGGTCGAAGCTGCCCCTCTAGGCCGACCTGCTCTAGTTTTCCTGCGGCGTTTTGTCTTCATTTGTTGGGACCTTAGAGCGTTTGCACGAACCGAAGTCTAATAAATTACAATAAAAATTTTTCATTTTATTAAAGAGTATATATACAAACCTCAAAATAATTTAGCTGATGCTTGAAGCGTTTATGTGTAATAATAATAGTGGGTCTAATAATGATATTTTCTGTAATTAATTCAATTCAGTGATGGTATTATTATTCATAATTTGGCTAAAATGTAATTTCTAAATACTCTTCAAGTCTACAGGCATTTTAGGAGTTATTATATACGTCTCGAGGCCATGTCTGCATTTCTAACTGGTCTGTGTAGTAAATATTCTATGCTATTGTTATTAGTTAGTTCATTTAGGTTGAGATGTTTATCTTATAAAATAAAATATAACAAATAAAACTAGCAAAGTAAAAAGTAGTAGAAAACAAATTTTTCAACGCAATGTTCAGAAAAGCATCCGATGAAGCAGTATTTATGCGAGGACCGCGGCAATTTCTCAAAAATTGAAAAACTAACTAACGAATAAAAACAAGGAATATCGGAACAATTGAAACGACTGCAGTATATTTCTTGATTTTCGATATCCAGTCGCTAATGGAGAGCGTGCAACTTCTCCCTCATTTGGCAAAACCCCTTCAAAACGAGAGAGAGGCTCTGAGTTATTGCGTTTGCAATTTAGCACATTAGTGGAACCAGGCCATTTTCAGTTTTTATTTGTACTGGAGCGAGTCGACTACCCATTAGTTTGGGAATTAAATAACCGGGTGGAATAGAAACGTTTTCAAACTACACTTGCAAGTTTTGATTTAGGTCATCTGCATGCTCGTATAAACTATCCAGAATAATAATTTTGGAATACCTCTTAGTAGAAGTCATCATTGCTTGATCTACGTAGGTAACTTAATTTGTTTTAAGAAAAAAAGTAAAGGATTCTAAAAAAAAATAAATAAATTAAATAATAAACAATTATGTAATAAAACTTATTAATAACACTTATTATAGGCACGAGGTCTCAAATTCTTTCAAAATAATATGCCAAATTCCTAGCATTTTATATAACAGATGGATTCTTCAGATTGAAACAAGAAACTGAATACTCTAAACTAAAACAAATAAAAGCAGAAATACTCCAAGGAAGTATACTTGGTTCTACATGTACAATAAGCATACGTAATTCCATATAACACCGAAAAAAAAAACAGAGAAAAGAAATCTACCGTGAAAAAAAAGAAACTAAGAAAAGCAGAGAATTAGGAAAAACTTTGTAACCTCGGGCAACTGGTTTCAGACAAAATAAAGAATATCTAAGGAAAATAGCGCAAGAAAAACTCCTACAAAAAAATTCAATATACTAAAAAAATTCCATTGAATTCAAATGGACTCATAAATTGTGAAAATGATTTAAATAAAATTAACAAAGTAAATTTAAATGGAATGTTTAGAGGTTTTCATCAAAATAATAAAATATTAACAAAAATCTAGATGACTTAGAAATCTATTTTGCCCAAATAAATTATAATTATTGTAACAGCATATAATTATTAGTACTAATAGAATTTCAGCTATTAGGTATTCCTACATTAAATTATTTAAATCGTTATTCATCATTGTCTTCTTTAAAATTTTTGATGTCAAGGTGAAAGTTAATGACAAGTGGAGAGAAAGGTTTCAGTTTAGATTATAGAAAATAATGTGAGGGTTCAAAATCTATAAATGTGACTAATTATATTAAAAATGTAAACGGGATAAATCCTTAGATTATAGAAATCTATAATCTAAAAGTTAATCGTTATTTTATTATCTTCTTGGAGATTACTAATGCCATGAAAAAACCAAAATCATAACAATAGATCATTACCTGCATAGGATTTGGTACGAAGATAAGATAGGCAATTGTATTTAGTATCTTGAATAGTGTAACACAGTGGTTTTCAAACTTTTTTTTGGTGACGGAACCTTTTTGAAAAGTGAAATATTTGAGGAAGCCCTATACACATTTCGGAAAAAAGTCATCCTTGCTCTAGCCTCTTGTCAGGCCCCTTCCGTTTCTTTGCGGAGCCAATATAAAAAATTCCCAAAATCATATACGCCTTCTTCTTCTTGACTTCTAAAAAAAAAAGGTCCCTTCAACCCAAAATCATATACTCCTTCCTTTACCTGACAAAAAAAGGTCTTCCAGTCGAAAATACCAAAAGCATATACTCCTTCCTCTTCCTGACTACTAAACAAGTATTAGAAATTAAAAATTAAAAAAAAACCGACTTCAAAAACATGCAGATGCCATCACTACATCTTAAACAAATTTATATGGGACTACCCCTGAAGTACCCCCTTACTAACAAAAAAAAACAAATAAATCGGATAAGGTGGTAAAGCATTATCGCTAAACATACATAAAAATGAAGAGTTTGAAGATTTTCTCATTATTAGATTTTGACCAAATTTATATGGCATCACCCCTAAAGTACCCCCTTTCTAACACATGTAACACATGTTAAGAGATGGAAAATTTTTTATATATAAGTGACTGACACCGTGTTTTTTTTTTCTTTAACATTAAAGAGGAAACCTCGAGGAAAAAGAGGAAGAGTAAAGCCTTATTAATGGGGAACAGTAAAATCCTTCCTTTAACGAAAAATCTCCCAGATAATTAAATCTTATTTACAACACCTAATAAATATTATCTATAATCACGTCCGTAAAAGATCCAAATTTCGTGCATGTGTCTGGGAACCTATACCATAAAACATATTTCTTTTCACAAAGTAATCATTAAAACACCTAACTCGCTTACCTTTCTAGTTTCAATGTTAGGACCGATTTCTATGCACAAAGCTCTTAAGGCACCTAATAAATAAGCCACCCCCTTTGCACCCACATTCGTATTTCTCTGGGAACTAAGACTAACAGAGACGACACAAAGGCCATTAAACTTAGTATAAGAACTCTTAGTATAAGAACTATAAGAAATTATGAACAAAATAAAAAGAGTTTAAATATGAATTTGTATGTTTTATTTATCAATTTGCATCTAATTCTGGTTTACCCTAATTAACATTATCACAACGTAGGTTTATAAATTATCAATTAATTAACTAGACGATCACTTCTACTGCTAGAGGAAAAAGGCCAAATACAGTGAGTATAGAATTTAAAGTAAAATAAGAGAGTAAAAAAATAACGATCAAAAAATCAAAATAAGGGGTACCGGGGGGTAGGTAGTTACAGTAACAGTATATACGAAACAAACAAAAATTCATTATACCGAAATTAAATGTAAACAAAAAATAACTATAGAATTCTGGTTGACACCCTGTTTAGAACAGCGACCCGCCATTAGTTTCGAAATTAAAATATACATCACTTGCGAATACCGAAGCAAAAACAAATGGCGTTGCGTTTCTTACAATATTAAACTATAAAATTTATGATGGGCTGTAAAGAATGGGGCTACGTTCGGCCATTAGCGCGAAAGTTTCTTTTTTATTGCTGCCCACAATGTTGAATGTTAGACGTTTTGATTTTTCTCCTTTTCTCCGGTGCCCCGCCAGAGTGTAAATTCGAACTAATTTCTTTTACTTTCCTTGAAATTTTAAATTAAATTTCGCCTCTCGCAATTACTGCTCGACTGTATTTTATGTTTTTTTATCGCCGTTTTGTTTGTTTTCTATCTGATATAAAATGTTTCGCTGCGCATAATATATTACGCCTTCGATGTCTACAACAACTAAAAAACTTATATTCACCGTGATGATAACTTGTTAATAATGGTTAGTTCAATAGACTTTTCTCCTTTAATTGGTAATGGTAAAAATAATTATTCGAATTTAAAATAAGATGACGTAATCAAATCAACAAATAGGCCAGTTAGTCAACGATTACAAATGTAATAAAAAAGCTTGTTTTGGTTCTCTCACGAACTGATTCAGAATCATAACACTAGTTCAGCTCAATGGGTTGATTGTTCTGGCGACGTATTCTTGAAAAATGTATTCGTCAACTGTATTTGAGAACTGGAATTGACGATTCTGTTAGAACCAAAACAATCCCAAAAAGAGAAATAGAAGTACACAATAAGTTCTGATTACACTTAGGCTGAGTTCGGATTGGCGTTCGCTGTACTCAAAGTGCACTCGGTATGCCTCAATTGTGGTCGTCTTGGCACTCAGAGCGTACTCTTTTGTGTTGGGCTTGCCACAGATCACGTACTCGCAGTATGCTCACTCTTCCCCGAGTTGGCCGATGATGATCAGCGGGTGTCTGTAGGAATGTGTCAAAAATGTCAAATGTCAATATTCTGATTGTTGATTAATCAGTTTTACACACATACTTTGATTACTATACGGGGCAAGAGAGAGGTCCGACACGCCCAACAAAGGGCGCGGCCATTTTGAACCCTATGACACAGTTTATAGCTAAAGAATCAGATCGCTCACTCTGCGTCGGCACTTTTTATCTCAATGTTCCAGTTTATACACTGCGCAACTCAGATAATAAAATATATGACAACCGCCTACAATAAAACAGCAGTCTTCTGCGTATCCTGAATTTGTATCCCTGGAGTGGATGTTATTTTGGAACTTTCAACTGGTCCGAGTGAGCTAACTGATTCTTTAGCAATAAACTGTGACTCCAAAAATAATATTCACTGACACTGACAGCAGCAAGCAAAATATCAGGTGCGTTTTAATCATCCGCTTCTGCTTCCGGAATTGTCGGTTCAGTCGTTCTAACCTGTCAGATTGAAACAAGAAAACCGACAATTCCGAAGCAGAAGCGGATGATTAAAACGCACCTATTTAAAATATTGCGCCAAGATGTAGGCAACACGTAATAAGGGTTCAAAATGGCGGAGTTTTCTATCTCCTTTTAAAAGGCACTCAGAAAGCTGCGCAGTGCGACCATTCTCCGTATAGTAAAAGAAAATCAAAGTATGTGGTTTTACACGTATTATTTCTTGTTTGTTTTTGTTATAACTATTTCCTATTTGATTAAAATTATTTTTTACAGTCCATACCACTGATCTGTATTATTTTACTGGATAGGATATAGGCTATATTAATTAACATACTAAAAAATCGTTCCACCAAGGAGACCGGAAGTGCAACAATGCTGGCCGATTTGGGCAAATTATGGTGGGTTCACAGAACTGAAATTTGGGATAATTTGACATATCTAACCTATAATTTGATTAGTTTTTCTTCTTATTCTTATTCTATTCCTTTTGCGGGCGATGTCCTTCGGGAAATTTCACCCATAATTTGATTTTTTATGAAAGAAAATATAAAAATGGAAACGTGAAGCATATTGTGTCTTCAGGAATGAACATTTATTGTTTATTTCATACTCTTTTTACTTTGTTTCACAATAAAAACATCTCATCGTAGCTTGTTGACACAATCAAATGACAAATGTGATGACAAATGGAAATAGAGGTTACGTTAAATAACATCCAGTCCGCCATATTATTTGCCCAAATCGGCCAATTTTTCGGAACGTTTTTTAGGGGGCTATATCCTATCCAGTAAAATAATACAGATCAGTGGTCCATACACACACACAAAAGTGTATTCAAGTGCAAACTATCACTAGTGTCATTTGTCATTCCCCTTGTGTTCGTCTTGAGATTGTAAAAAGAGCAAACTCTGTCTATGACGTCACGCACTCCGTGCGCGATCTGTCCGATCCATCGAGTTCCAAACCGAACTTACCCTTAGTGGTATTTAGAACACCAGTTAGACAGATGGTGGCGCAAGTTCAACGCTATCTTAAAGTATATTTTTTCTACACCCGTATTATAATAATGCACTTATATGCCCATAATCTGTTTCATAATGATACCCATTATGATACAGATTTTTCATTACGATACAGATTTTTAATCAATAGAAACCTATAATTTTTCAATCAAGCATGCTGTTTGACGTTTGTCTTAGGTTCCTATGTAATTATTTTAGTTGTCAAAACGTATTAAATTTTCGTAGATAGCTAAACTTCGATAATTATATTATCAAAATGTCTGATATCAGCGATATAGAAGACTCCTCCACACATATCAAAGAAAGCAGAAAATGCAGTACAAAATATTTTGCCCCAAAAATCTATGATAATACCCGGGGTAATACCATTAATTACAATTTTGTAGAATTTTTTATAGAAATACGAGTAATTACTGTTATTTTATTCAATACCAATATGAATATAATATTTATAGTTCTTGATTATTTATCGGGTGTAGAAAAAATAGCGTATGCAACTCTCATGTAATGGTTATTAATACACTCGCATAAACCATACGAAACTCGCCTTTGGCTCGTTTCGTATCCCGGTTAATGCTTGTGTATTAATAACCATCATTACATGATCGTTGCATAATATACTATTAATTGTTGCACTAGGTGTAAGTGTTCTGCACTAATCCTATTTAATTTGTTCAGTGTAGCTTCAAATATTTAAGTGTAGATAAAGTGTAACTATTTTATTTGCAAACAGACGTAACTGAATCTACACCTCTACACAAGAGTGGATATGATGGCCATATCGCACGAAGACAAAATTTGAGCACGATGCCGTAGGCGGAGTGCTCAATCGTCTAAGTGCGATGTGGACAATCCACTCGAGTTATACAGTATATTTTTTCTACGATCCACTAACATTTACAAATAAAAAATATATTTTAGGTTATTAATACAAAATAACTAATTTTAAAATAATTTATGACGTTTTATAATTTTTAAAATAAAATAAACGATAAAAAAAGAAAAAAAATCATTTTATTTTTCTTCATCTGAGATTAGAACTCGGGTCTTTCATATGGAAGGCAAGAACGCTGACCATAGGACCATCTACGCGTTTATTTTTTTTTGCTTTAATACTCTTAATTAAATTGACTTCATATAGTTTTATTTAAATTAACAAATTATTTATAATTATAGACGAAATAAAAACATAAATGCTATTATTTATCGATTCTACACAAGAATAACTCATTTTAATGTATTTTTAATCTTAATAACTAAAAAATATACTGACAATTAGTTTGACAGAATTGTCACTTGTTTAAAATTTTAAAAATGATAGCAGTCGGTTGATGAAAACATGAACAGTGATTGGTGGATTTCATTTTTATGCAGTTATCTCACTATCTACAATGGATATGAAATATATTCGTTCAGTTAAAAGCAAGAGCATACTTTTTTGTTTTTTATTCTGTGCGTAGATAAGCTAATATCCATGTGGGTCTAGAAAAAATTAGTTAATTTAAAAATGCCCGTTTTTAGAAAATATTTATGGCACATATTATTTTGGAGATTATTAAAAGATCTAAAATTCCAAAAATTTTAAATATGAATATTTCATCATGAGCATGACATAAACTTGTTTGTGTGCAATAAGTGGCACAAAATTGATCGGAAACATTTGATCGAATATATTTGATCGAAAACCATTTTATCGAAAAGAAAAATGATCGAACAGAAAAATGATTGAAAGAAACAATGATCGAAAAGAAAATTGATCGAAAATAGATTTGATAGAAAAAGCAATTGATCGAAAAACCAAATATACTTAAAATTATACAAAAATAAGAAAAATGAAAACAAAAATTTTACCTAATTTATTCAACCTGTGCGGCCTAGAATTATCGCTGGTTGCTTCGCAAAAACAAATATATAAAAAATGGAAAAATAAAAAACTTAACTAACGTAGGGGAACTGGGTATAAAACGGGGTACCGAGGTAGAACGGGATACCACGTTTCAAATTTTCGCGGGTTAGCGCAGGATCGCCATTTCAATATATATTCATCTCACTATATCCTACCAATGCGATGGCAATATATTTGACCTTACCGGTAGTCTTTCGAGAGCTATAACGTCAAATGCATGATCTAAGAAAGTCAACTGTAAAAATTGACAAATTTGGAAACAACGGAAAGTGTTTAATTTTACTAGCCTTATATTTTATGGGGAATAGGAAGATAGCCCCTCTCTTAGGGTATTTTTTCCTCATAAATTATTTAGTTTAAAACGCATGCTCCTGGGGCAGAATGGAGAGAGGCAGAACGGGGCATACCTCGATCCGCCCCACGTATATGTTGAACTGCTATAATTTATTATAAATGTTGTTTAATAATGTTAACTCTTCTCAATACGTTGTAGCCATGAAGCTTGATCTTTATGCAGCAACATTTAACCATTATTATTCTAAATATATTATTTTTTCTAGATGGTTCGAACGTACCCCGATGTGCCCCATAGGTGAGGCAAAACGGGAAATTGTGCAAATTGTAACAAATAAATTAATAACAAAATAAGGGAATAATAAAATAATTTTGTAACAAGCGTTCGAAAAAATATTAAATATGACTTCCAAGGAAAAATTGTTAGAATCTGAAGGTACATTTTCTCAAAAGTAAATTTGAAACATTAAGTACCCCGTTCTACCCCGGATTTCCCTACCTAACTTTCCTAACTTGTGCGAGAGCAATCAGTTAAATTTAAATAACACAGGTTTATAAATTAGTTAAGTTTTTTATTTTTCTCATTATTTTGTAATTCTTTTGCGAGGCAAACTGCGACGGCTCCAGATCGCATAGGTTAGATAAATTGATTAAATTTTTTATATATAAAAAAATTTAAATAATTTACCTAAAATGTCCCATCGGGAGAAAAATCGATCTTATTGCAATACATATTTTGTGTGAATCACAATTCATTAATATTAGCGGAAAAGAGAAGAAAGTAAGTGGAAGATTAAATTCACTGGAAAGAGGAAACATTCAACTTTATTAGCTTGTCTCAGTGCTACGTGCTCATCATTTATGGTCTTTCCTCGTTTAATAATGAATCCAACTTTATTGAATGGTGCGTTTCCTGGCACGGTAGGATTCCTTGCACAATCAGGATGGATGGATACCGTTCTATTTGTTAAATTTTCAAAACATTTTATAGACTGCACAAAAACAACCAAAGATATTAGATGGGCATTCAAGCCAGAAGTCTATTGATTCAATAACTCTTTTGACCCTACTACCGCACACTTCGAATAGGCTACAGCTGCTTGATGTAAGCGTAATTGCACCATTCAAAACCTACCTGGCAAAAAAAATGGACCATTGGCTCACAAACTACCCTGGCCGTAGAATCACTGAATATGACATAGCTCCGATTATTGAAAATCCCTAATTAAGGCATGTACACCAACAAATATTATTAACGGTTTTGAAAAATAGGAATCAACCCGTAAAATCTGGATGTGTTCCAAGAAAGCGATTTTGAGGCGGCCTAGAACATCCTTCAAAAAGAAACCCACCTTAAAAGCGTCAATCCATCTCTCAATTCCCAGAATAATCCCTAAAACGGAACCAATCCAGAAAACGTCAATTCATCGATCAGTTTTGAGAACATTCTTCAAAAAGAGACCAATCCAGAAAGTGTCAATCTCTCAGCCAATTTCGAAAACTTGATAGATGGACCTAACCCAGAATCAGATGACATCCAGCGCTATCCCGAAGTATCATCAGTTACTTTGGAGCAAAATCGGCAAAGAAGAATTATGAGAAAGCAGACCCATGTACAAATGTTAAAAAGTGAAAAAATAGGAAACATGTAGGAACAGAAAAAATGTGCATTAACAGAACCAGCAACAATATCAGAGAAAAAGAAAAACACAATATGCGTTTATTGCTATGAGACTTATTGAGCGACTTGTCATGAGGAATGGATCATGTGCATAAAATGATTTAAATTTTTTTTTATTCCTTTCCTACGCAGATCTAGCTATACTCTTTAACCTCCATATTTTGTCCATTATATGGAGTATATTCAATAATAATTAATACCTTTAATAAATAATTTATAATGTAAGTAAATGTATTTTGCTACTTTGAACAATAACTCATTTAATTACTACAAAGCTTTATTTTTATTGTTATTGTTTACATGTCTATTTTAACTCCTTCAGTTATCAGATTCTTCTAAATTTATAAATATTGACCACAGCCTTACCCTTACCCTTACCCTTTTGTAGTCAAGGCCTTCTTGCTAAGACATTGACTTTTGTTGGCCATTTTGTGGAACTTCTTTCCTGGCCCAGTTTCTGCTTGGATTCTGATTGTGGTATGTGCCAAGATTTCAGCTAGAATTTTCTAGGATTTATTCTTGGGCAAAAACCACAGATTCCTTCAGTTCGATATATTGTTTAGTAATCTTTGTGATTCATACACCTAGTGGTGGATATAGTATCGGACTGAAAGTGTGAATTTAATTAATAACTAAGAGGTCACATACCATCAAGGGTAAGTTTTTCAAAATGAATTATTATTTCACTTACCTATATATTACCCAACAGCCTTCCTTATACATAAGCGTTACAATCGTCAATGTTTTTTAGACTTCCTTGGTTCGCTCCTTTCATTCGTGCGTTCCTTTCTTCGTTCTTTTGAATTTACAATTCTGCGGAATCGCGTTTTTATTACTCCTAAAGGCTGTGGGCAAGTTCTCTCCACCTCTCCATATTAAATAGGGCTTTTCCACTTCACCCAATACGAAGTTATTTTTATAGCAGTCTGCTACCTACCGATACCAAGAGGAAGCTGTATAAATGGACATCGTGCTTAGTTGAATTCACTTAACCACCATAAGTAAGGTTCCTTTTTAACCTTATATTTCGGAGGGCCCCATCTACTAACGACGTTAAGTTGTTTGAGACTCAGCCTACAACAAACATATATTTAAATAGACTCAATTTCTTTGTATAGATATATATTTAAATTATTGTAATATCCACCTACCGGGGTTTTTCCTTTTTGTGAACGAACAGTACTCTACGTGAATCGCATTTTAACCACTCACTTGGAGGGTTATATATTATAAGGGGATTTAATTTAGAGGTAAAAATACTTGCGGAAACAAGCCTTGTACATAATATTCTTTTTTTCTTGATAGTCAACATTTTTTGTCTATTTGTTGGTTAATTTTATATTTTTAATTTTTGACAACAAGGATCGAGGTTATAATCACGTTATAATAAAAGATAATAAAGCCCAGTTCACATTCTATCAATCAAGTTTTCTTTTTTTTCTTCTTTCTGACTATTTACAGGAACCCATCCCCTGAGATTACTAGCGAACCTGGTTAAGGGAATTCGGCAATTTGAACTCTTTATCAGAACAGGCTACCCGTAATAGAGCGAGATAAAGATAGTCACAGTGGCACTGTTAATTAGAACAGTGAACAGTGAAATATCGAGTGGTATAATTTTTTGTTCAATTACTAGATTTAATTAATTAAACCCATAAAAACATGTCATCTCCGTTGATATATTTGTTCTACTCTATACTGTATTCAATAGGTATTAATTACAGGAGCGAGCGGATCTAGACTGACTGGAGGTAATGGTAAAAAAGAAATAAAAAAAAACAGTAATTCCATTTCGATTAATAATTTAGAAACGTTATATAAGTGTCAATAAATGATAATGGCACTCATTTTGCGGTCACTTCGAAATTCCATCAATATTTATAAGAGCTTTGATAAAATCTGATTGGGTGTAAAAGGGTTGAAATTGAATAAAAAAAAACGGATGATGATGATCAGATCTCAATAACAAGCGGTGGCTAGAGTTACGGTTCGGATAACCTATAACTATAGAATAATAAACAGAATTCTATTAATAATTTACTTAATGATTATTTTATAGTATCGAAATGTATAAAAAATTAATATATGATGTGGTTGTATTATATAGATGCAGGATTGTATTTACAAAAGATCTTTTTATTTTATGAAGCTTCATTTCTTTTAAACTATCATGTATATCATCAGAAGTGTCGGTATTGGGCCACATTGAATGCTGTATAAGACTCAAACCCGGAGAAGTTGAATACATAGATCAAATCTATAGATAAAAGTGGACCCTATTAAATATATTGTTGATGAAATAAAATTACCCCTAACTATAATAATTAACATTTCAAACATTCCGTAGTTGTACATATTTATACAAGTCTATTTCTTCAATAAATTGCTTAGCAAAAGTATTTGAAACAGCTCTAATCGTAAGGATACAAGTACAATAACTTAATTTCAGTTAAACAATACGGTTTTAGAAATGGCGTTTAAAAATTTTCAACTTAATAGATCAAGACAGAAGTCCCAAACTAACGATTATCGCCCGGGATCATAGCAGTATAATATATCCATGTTTCATTATACCTGTGATGATATTTTACAACAAATTTGACGAAAAATTTTTCTGTAACTGCCATTTTTAACTTAGGAGATGACGTTTAAGGATAGTCTGTTTTCCTTAAATTACTCAAGGCATTTGACATGGTATCGCATGATCAGGTGATAGATACCTTGGAGAAAATATGAATTAGAGAAGTTATCTTCATCAACGCACTCAAAGAGTAAAAATTGATGATAATTACAGATATATCCTGCCTTAAATACGGTGTACCTCAAGAAACCATCTTTGGTCCCTTACTGTTTACAGTAAATATTTAGCTCAGTTTAACATCATCTTAAGAAATTCTGTTTTGCAGACGATACGGTCATTATTTATAAGGCTGAAACCTGGGATAATCTAAAAACAAACATTGAAAAAGATAAAGAAATGGTTCAGTCATAAATTATTAATCGCTAATTTTGAAAAAACCTTGTTCATGCCATTCGCGTCATATGCTAACAGCATGCTTCACTTTGAAAACTTATCAATATGGTCGGTAATATAGAAATATCTATGACATTACATATCTTGGAGTCACTATTGATAGTAATCTTAAGTGGGAACAATATATTCAAAATGTCACTTACACATTAAGGTGTCTGTTATTTAAATTTAAATATTTGTTCTATTTAACCTAAAAATAATGTATTACTTAATTGAATCCAGGTTGCAATATGTCATATTGGGGTTGGTTCGGAATATATCAAGGCATCCATATTAGATATTCGACAATTATTTGGGCCATGCAATTATCTTCTATATATAAACGGAAATACCACTCACAAACTCATTACCAGATCTTCAAAACTATAAGCCCGA